>PVHX01003406.1:0-144000 GCA_004024805.1 Geosciurus inauris | reverse complement strand
GAACTCAGCCAAGCACAGTGGTGGCAGGGCCTAGCTGCTACAAAGAAGACATGGTTTAGACAATACTCATGTGTATGGGCAAAAAACTCTCGAGGACTGTATTTGTGACTAATTGTATAACAGGTTATTTTAGTTTCTGTTCTGTGGAAAGTGTAAAGCATTCCAACAAAGGGTTTTAATGTAGACTTTTTTTTTTTTTGCACCCATGCTGTTGATTGCTAAATGTAATAGTCTGATCATGACGCTGAATAAATGTGTCTTTTTTTAAAAAAAAAAATAAAAAATAAAATAAAATATATTGCTGTATTTACTTATGGAACTTTCTTTTGCATTGTCAGCAGAAAGGGAAATATTTTTCAGAGGAATTATTTTCCCTTAATATTAAGAGCTCACTCTTTTCAGGCAGCAATTTATCAACAAAGATCTATTCCTTACATATGAAATGGTAAAACTGAATAATTTGGAGAGTGTGTGTGTGTGTATGTATATATGTGTGTATATATGTATACATATATATGTACACACACACACACATATATATATATATATAGAGAGAGAGAGAGAGATCAATAAGATCAATTTTAAGGAATTGGTTCATTGATGTTGCAGTTTTGAGTTCAAAGGCAGTTGGTGGCAGAATTCCCAGAATTCCTTCTTGTAGGACAACAGCCTTACTGTCTTTTCACGTAAGGTCTTCAGTTGACTAGATGGGGTCACCAACATTATGGAGAGTAATCTATACTCAGGTCTACTGATGAAATGTTAATAAAATTTGGAAAATATATTCAAAGAAAATCTAGACTGGTGTTTGACCAAAATCTGGGTACCATGACCTAGAAAGTTGACACATAAAATTAACTATCTCATATTCTGAGAGGGATAAATAGATCAGCAACTAATTCATCTCATCTTTCATCCTTCCCTTTGCAAATAAACTTTTCATGAGTCTTCTCTCTTAAACTGTAAGATTATAGGCATCTCTACGGCTCAGGGACCAGGAAATGTTTTGTCCTCCTTCCTCCATCAAGCTATCACCAAGGACAGGGGCTTCCTGTGAGCCCAATCTTGTGATAAATATGTAGAGACAGTGTGCAGCACAACTAGAGTCAAACTGAACAATTCTAAGCTCTGCATATTTAAGAAGTAGATAAAGACATACAGCCTCTAAATACCATAAAAAAGGGCGGGGGTAGTTTGACAAAAGTAACTTCATTCATCTTTATATTTTTCCTTGGGACCCCAAACCAGAAACTATATTATTATGAAAGGTGAAGACAATAGAGAACTTTGAAGTCTATTTATCCTTGTCACTGTTTTTTTTTAATTATCTGTACTTCAAGAGAGTATATTGAAGTATTTGTCTCTCTTTCAACCTTAGATTCAACTGTATTCCAGCATTGGTTATTTCCACACACAATACACAGTCCCTTCACCTCAAGATTCTGATAAATTTTGATCATTTACAAAAGGAAATAAAATGTTATGAGACTATGATTTCTTAGTCACATTTCCAACAGGTAATTAAATTCCAGGCCTGTGAACTAGTCAATTAAAGTAATATTTCCTTTTTCACCCTGAACTAGAGTGTGTGGCAAAGCCAGGTACTTATTAACAAACAATTACTTCCATCCAGAGGGCAAAGACATGTGAACTGGGAGTGTGCCAGGGCTATACAATTTTAAAGGAATTCCTTGGATATCTGTTGCCTGTCTTTTAAGGAGATGCTCAGAGTTTGTGGGGGCCTATTAGCCTTTCTAGGTTTCTGTCTATTTCCATTATACCTTTTGCCTAAATTTTAGCCTAAAGGCTTTCCTATGGATAGGTCCCTCTATAACAGTTGCTTTCCCTCTGAATTTTATATTGTATCCATCATCATGTTCCATGGTCATAGCAATAATAGCTGAGGTGGACTCTCCCTTGCCAACATTACCACTTAATGATGTGTATTTTTATAAGTCATGACCATGCACTCTGGATCTGAATATCTTTTTCTAATTGGCTTTTTTGTCAGCAGTGACAGCCGAGACAGCTCCCCTAGTGCCTTTTTTTGCTGTAGACAGTTGATCTAGTGCCACCCTCACATCTTTGTATTATTAGTTCTCTGAGGCTAATTTTTGTGTTTCTTTGTACAATATTTTAAGCACATTTTTATTATTAAAATTTCCAAACAGTCAAGAATAGTGGAAGAAGAGTATAATGAATATATACCCACCATTCAGCAACCTATGTTTGACAATTGACATTTGCTTTATTAGCTCTATTTTGCTTGCAGAATAATTGGGGAATACATTTAAGAAATAGTATGTTATTTCTAAATATTTCAGTATGCATAAGAATAAAAGAATCTTCTTATTTATTTGTAATCTTTTTCCACCAAAGAAAATTGAGAATAGGCTGGAAGTGGTAGCACAAACTTGTAATCCTAGCAGCTCAGGAGGCTGAGGCAGGAGGATTTCGAGTTCAAAGCCAGCCTCAGCAACTTAGTGAGCCTCAAAGCAATTCAGTGAGACCCTGTCTCTAAATAAAATACAAAATAGGGCTGGGTCTGTGGCTCAGTGGTTGAGTCCCCCTGAGTTTAATCCCAGTACCCACCTCCAAAAAAAGAACATTGAAAATAATTTCTAATTCAAGTGCTACTTAATCAATCTATGTAATCTACTAATCTAATTTATCTAATTTTCCCAAAATTGTCTTCAGAGATGTTTTAAAATCAGGATTCAATCAAAGCTCATATATTTCATTTGGTTGTTATATTACCTTACCTTATTTTAGTCTAGAACAGTCTAGATTTTTTCATGATATTGACTTCTTAAGATCATGACAATTGTCTTTTCAAAAAATCAAAAGGAATAGAAGGCCAGTTTCTCTTCCATTGGTCATGATAAGTTAAATCACTTTTAAGGTGATTGCTACTAGATCCCTATATAATAAAGGTCTGCTATTTCCATTTGCAATTAGCAAGTGAACTTTGGGGTGAATGAACTGTTGGGAGTGGCACCAGGGGTTCCCCAGTGGTCCTTCACATAAACATTTGTCATTCTTCTATGACCTTGAATGGTAATGACTGTTTCATTGGGTTGGCAAAATTATCATTCTTTAGTAGTATCATTGCTTCTAGTTTATTGGCTTTTAATCTTTTATAAAGAGCTTTCAGTAGTAAAATAGGCACAGGCAACATCTTCTTCCCAAAAGAGGAATTATTTTTCT
Organism: Geosciurus inauris; assembly: GCA_004024805.1. Taxonomy (NCBI): domain Eukaryota; kingdom Metazoa; phylum Chordata; class Mammalia; order Rodentia; family Sciuridae; genus Geosciurus; species Geosciurus inauris. The sequence continues at coordinate 140,793 of PVHX01003406.1, read as the reverse complement.
TTGAATTATTTTATTATCAACTTTTAGGGTAAAATATTGATTTAATAGTTACATGGTAGTGGTACTTCCCTCTTTTTCTCCCCATATCCCTTCCTTGCTCATTTACTCTTCTTCTCCCTTACTGTCCCCTTTTGAAAACTATGAAATCATGAACTTTTATATATTTAGTGTTTTACAGTAAATGACAGTAGATAGTGAAAGTAAAATATAAATTCACACACAAACATATACATATATAATATTCACTTCATATGAGTGTTTCCAGTTAAATATTAATATTACAGGTTTTTAAAATTAATTTTAGCCAGGGGCGGTGGTGCACACATGTAATCCCAGCAGCTCTGGAGGCTGAGGCAGGAGATCGCAAGTTCAAAGCCAGCCTCAGCAAAAAGCAGTGTACTAAGCAACTCAGTAAGACCCTGTCTCTAAATAAAATACAAAATAGAGCTGAGGATGTGGCTCAGTGGTTGAGTGCCCCTGAGTTCAATCTCTGGTACCCTCCCAAAATAAAATGAAATAAAATTGATTTTATATTTTTTTCATTTCTAAAATAAGTCTTATTTCCTACGATATATATTTTATTCATCATATAAAATGGATTCTAAATTACAATCCCTGTATTTCTAATAACAACAAAATGAATGAAATTTTGGACATATATTTTGAATATAGAATTGATTCTAGAATTAAAGTCTTATTTAGAATTCTCTGTCAAAAGTCACTTGAGATTATTTTGTCCCTGAATTGTATAATTAATTTAAAATATGGTTAGATTTATTTATTTTCAATTTTAGGTTTTAACTATTTTATTTTTAAATTTTAATGTATATGATATTTATATAATTCAAAAGCAAAAATTATATAAAAAGATGAACTCAAATTTCCTATTTCCATCTGTCTCATACCTTATTCCTCCTATTCACCTGCTGTTACCATTTTTAAGATTTGCACATGCTCACATGTGTGCACACACACACACACACAGTAGTCCCTTGATACCTATAGGAGATTGGTTCCAAGATCCTTGCAGATACCAACATTTGTAGATGTTCAAGTTCCTTATGTAAAATAATATAGTATTTGCATGTAAACTATGAAAATTCTCCCACAGACAATAAATCATCTCTAGATTATTTTTAATACCCAATATAGTGTAAATGTCATGTAAACAGTTGATATACTATATTATTTAGGGAATAATGACCAAAAAAATGTTCATGTTCAGTATAGATGCAATTTTTAAAAAGTATTTTGGACCCATTCTATGGTTGGTTGAATCTGCAGGTGCAGGACCCATTGATATAAAGGCCCATTGTTCTCTGTACATGCTTTTATTCCCACTTAACCATATATTCTAAACATTAAAGAGAATTTTCACTTCCTCTGAAATCTACGTAGTACTTCACTGGATGAATGTGCCATGGTTTCTTCCCTTGATGCTATTGAGGGACATCCAAATTATTCCAAGTCTTTTACAGCAGTGAATAATCTTGTGCATAGATTGATTTGTATTTGTGGATCTGTGTCTCTTGGGAAATATTTCTGGAAGTGAGATCTAGGTCAATGGAAAATGTGAACATAACTTTTTTTATACATTGATAAATTCTTCTTCAGGGGGTTTGCTGCCTTGCAGTCCCATCAATATTTAGCTCACAGAATTGTTTCAAATGTTTGGATATGTACCAGTCTCACAGGTAAGAAATGTCTCTGATTTGCATTTTTCTTCTCATGAATGAAGTTAAGCAAACTTTTATGTGCTCTGGGACCTTTTGTTTGTCTTTTTAGCAAATATCTATCTTTTACCCAATTTTCTATTGGAATTTTGAACTTTCTGTTCACTATTTAAGTATCTTTTCATATTAGCACAGACCAGTGGTTCTGAACTTGACGATGACTTTGCCTCCCTCTCTTTCCCTCCCCAAGATATTTTGCATGGTCTGGAAGCATTTTTCATTGCAGTTGACATCTAATATGTAGAGGCCAAAGATGCTGCTAAACATCCTACAATGCAAAGGCACCCCACAACAATGAACTATCCATTATGAAATGTTAATAGCGCTGAGCTTTTAAAACATTGTATTAGACCTTTGTGATATAAGTTGAAAATATTTTCTCTTGGGTTGTCATTTGTCCTCTGATTTGATCATGGATGTCTCTCTCCTACTTTTTTTTTAGTTGAGTTTTTCAATTTTTTTCTGTCATTCTTTCTCTATTTGGAGTCATAATTAGAAAGGCTTTTCCTTGCCCTGGATGTAATAGAATTCACCATATTGTCTTCCAGAATTCATGTGCTTTTACTTGTTACTTTAATGTAAAATTAATCTTAAATTAGTCTTGAGTAAATGTGTGAAGTAGGATTCAATGCTTTTCTTTTACCAAATGATTATCAAGCCGTACCAATACCATTTGTTTTATTTTATTTTATAATTTGTTCTAATTAGTTTTACATGACAATAGAATGCATTTTGACACATTGTACACAAATGGAGCACATTTTCTCATTCCTCTGGCTGTACTTGGTGCAGTCACACTGGTAGTGTAATTGTACATGTCATACATGAATATAGGATAATAGTATCTGTCTCATTCTACCATCCTTCCCATCCCCACAGCTCTACGCACCCCCACACTCCCCTCTGCACAATCCAAAGTTCCTTCATTCTTCCCTACACCCACCCCTCAATGGATCAACATCCACTTATCAGAGAAAACATTTGGCCTTGGGTTTTGGGGGGATTGGCTTATTTCATTTAGCATGATATTCTCTAGTTCCATCCATTTTACCTGCAAATGCCATAATTCCATTCTTCTTTCAGATTAATATTTTATTGTATATATAAACACCACCTTTTCAATATCCATTCATATGTTGAAGGGCATTTAGGCTGTTTCCATAGTTGAGCTATAACAAATTGAGCTGAAATAAACATTGATATAGCTGTGTCACTGTAGTATTCTGATTTTAAGTCCTTTGGGTATAAACCAAGGAGTAGGATAGCTGGGTCAAATGGTGGTTCTATTCCAAGTTTTCTGAGGAATTCTCTATAGTGCTTTCCATAGCAGTTGCACCAATTTGCAGTCCCACCAGCAATGTATGAGTGTGCCTTTTTCTTCACATCCTTACCAACACTTATTATTGCTTGTATTCTTGATAATTGCCCTTCTGACTAGAGTGAGATGAAATCTTAGAATAGTTTTGATTGGCATTTCTCTAACTGCTAGAGTTGATGAACATTTTTTCATATGTCTGTTGATCAGTTGTATATCTTCTGAGAAATAGCTGTTCAACTCCTTAGCCCATTTATTGATTGGGTTCTTTGTTTTTTTGATGTTAAGTTTTTTGAGTTCTTTATATATGCTGGAGATCAGTGCTCTATCAGATGTGCGTGTGGCAAAAATTTGTTACCAGAATGTAGGCTGTCTGTTCATTTCATTGATTGTTTCTTTTGCTGAGAAGATTTTTATTTTGAATCCATTCCACTGATTGATTCTTAATTTTACTTCTTGTGCTTTAGGAGTCTTGTTAAGGAAGTTGTGGCCTAATCCAACATGATGAAGATTTAGGCCTACTTTTTCTTTTATTAGGTGCAGGGTCTCTGGTCTAATTCTTAGGTCCTTGATCCACTTTGAGTTGGGTTTTGTGCAGGGTTAGAGATAGAGGCTTAATTTCATTTTGCTACATATGGATTTCCAGTTTTCCCAGCACCATTTGTTGATACGGCTGTCTCTCTCCAATGTATGTTTTTAGTGCCTATGTCTAGCATGAGATAACCATATTTAAGTGGGTTTATCTCTGTGTCTTCTATTTTGTATTATTGGTCTACATGTCTATTTTGGTGCCAATATCATGCTGTTTTTGTTACTATAGCTCTATAGTATAGTTTAAGGTCTGGTATTGTGATGCCTCCTGCTTCACTCTTCTTGCTAAGGATTGCTTTGGCTATTCTGGGTGTCTTATGTTTCCAAACAAATTTCATGATTGCCATTTCCAGTTCTATGAATAATGTCATTGATATTTTAATAGGAATTACGTTAAATCTGTATAACAATTTGGTTGCATGGCCAGTTTGATTATATTAATTCTGCCTATCCAAGAGCATGGGAGATCTTTCCATCGTCTAAGGTATTCATCAATTTCTTATTTTAGTGTTCTGTAGTTTTCACCTGAGACTTTTACTTTTAGCTTTATACTCAAAACCCTAATCCTAACCTCATTGTTTCTATGAATTTGTAGAGGTCTTTCACCTCTTTGTTGGATTCCCAAGTATTTTTTTTGAGGCTATTTTGAATATTTTGAAATTTCTCTTCCAAAGGATTCATTGCTGATTTATAGAAATGCATTTGATTTATGGGTATTGATTTTATACCTTGCTACTTTGCTGAATTCATTTATTAGTTCTAGAAGTTTTCTGGTGGAATATTTTGGATCTTCTAAATATAGAATCATATTATTGACAAATAATGATAGTTCTTCTTTTCCTATTTGTACCCATTTAATTTCTTTCACCTGAATCAGAATTGTTCAGGTTAGAGATTCAAGGACTGTGTTGAATAGAAGTGGTGAAAGAGGGTATCCCTGTCTTGTTCCAGTTTTTAGAGGGAATACTTTCAATTTTTCACCATTTAGAATGATGTTGGCCTTATGTTTAGCATAGATAGCTTTTACAATGTTAAGGTATGTTCCTACTATCCCTAGTTTTTCTAGTGTTTTGAACATGAAGAGGTGCTATGTTTTGTCAAATGCTTTTTCTGTATCTATTGAAATAATCATATGATCCTTGCTCTTAAGTATATTGGTGTAATATATTATGTTTGTTCATTTTCATATGTTGAACCAACCTTGCATCCCTGGGATGACCCTACTTGATCATGGTATACTATCTTTTTAATGTTTATGTTATGTTTTTATGTTTTTGTATGTGATTTGCCAGAATTTTATTGAGAATTTTTGCACCTGTGTTCATCAGGGATATTGGTCTGAAGTTTTCTTTCTTTGATATGTCTCTGTCTGGTTTTGGTATCAGGGTGATACTAGCCTCATAGAATGAGTTTGGAAGTGTTCCCTTCTTTTCTATTTCATGGAATAATTTGAGGAGTATTGGTATTAATTCTTCTTTGAAGGTCTTGTAGAACTCAGCTTAGAATCCCTCTGGTCCTGGTCTTTTCTTGGTTGGTAGGCTTTTGATGGCATCTTCTATTTCATTACTTGAAATTGATCTGTTTAAATTGTGTATTTCTTACTGATTCAGTTTGGGTAGATCAAATATCTCTAGAAATTTGTCAATGTCTTTGATAATTTTTAAAATTTTATTGGAGTATAAATTTTCTCAAAACAATTTCTAATTATCTTCTGTATTTCAATAGTGTCTGTCATGATATTTTCTTTTCATCATTAATTCTAGTAATTTGAGTTTTTTCTCTTTCTCTTGATTAGTGTAGCTAAAAGTTTATGAATTTTATTGATTTTTCAAAAAACTAACTTTGTTTTGTCAATTTTTTCAATTGTTTCTTCTGTTTCTATTTCATTGATTTCACCTATGATTTTAATTATTTCCCCTCTTCTATTGCTTTTGGTGTTGATTTGTTCTTATTTTTCTAGAGCTTTGAGATGTAATGTTAAGTCACTGATTTGTTGACTTTTTATTCTTTTAATGTATGAGCTCAATGCAATGAACTTTCCTCTTAGCACTGCCTTCATAATATCCCAGACATTTTGATATGTTGTTTCAGTGTTATCATTTGCCTCTATGTATATTTTTTTATTTCCTCCCTGATTTCTTTTGCTATCCATTCATCATTCAGTAGCATACTATTTAGTCTCCAGGTGTTAGAGTAGCTTCTATTTTTTTATTTTATCATTGATTTTTAATTTCTTTCCATTATCATCTGATAGAATGCAGGGTAGTATCTCTATTTTTTTTTTTTGTATTTGCTAAGAGTTGCTTTGTGGCATAATGATGGTCTGTTTTAGAGAAGGATCCATGTACTGCTGAGAAGAAAGTATATTTGCTTGATTGATGGCTGAAATACTATATATATGTTTGTTAATTCTAAATCTTTGATTTTATTATTTATTTCTGTATTTTCTTTGTTTAGTTTTTGTTTGGAAGATCTGTCCAGTGGTGAGACAAGTATGTTAAATTTATCCAGTATTATTGTGTTGTAGTCTGTTTGATTCTTGAAGTTGAAAAGGATTTGTTTGATATATGTAGATGCTCTATTGTTTAGGGTATATATATTTGCAATTTTTATGTCTTGTTAATGTATGATTCCTTTAAGCAGGATGAAATGTCGTTTTTTATCCCTTCTTACTAACTTTGGCTTGAAGTCCACTTTATCTGATATGAAGATAGAAACCCCTGCTTGTTTACATAGTCTATGTGAGTGATGTTTTTTCCCATCCTTTCACCTTCACTTTGTGGATATGTTTTCCTAAGAGGTGAGTCTCTTGAAGACAGCATATTGTTGGGTCCTTTTTTTTTTTTTTAAATCCAGTCTTCCAGTCTGTGTCTTTTGATTGATGAGTTTAGGCCATTAACATTCAGCGTTATTATTGAGATATGATTTGTATTCCTTGTTATTTTGGTTTATTTTTCATTTTTAACTTGACTAAGTTTCTTTTTTTATTTAATTTTCTTTTAGTGTAGTTCCTTCCTTTGCTGGTTTTTCTTATTTCTTTTCATTTCCTTCTCATAGAATATTTTGCTGAGAACATTCTCTAGTACAGGCTTTCTAATTGTGAATTCTTTTAAATTTTTGTTTATCATAGAAGGTTTTTATTTCATCATCAAATCTGACACTTAATTTTTCTGGATATAAAATTCTCAGTTGGGAACCATTTCCTTTCAGAGCTTGATAAATGTTATTCCAGGACCTCATGGCATTAAGGGTCTGGGTTGAGATATCAGCTGAAATCCAGATTGCTTTCCCCCTATATGTAATTCAATTTTTTTCTCTTGCAGGCTTCAAAATTCTATTCTTATTCTGTGTGTTAGTCATTCTTATTATAATGTGTCTTGGTGTGGGTCTGCTGTAATTTTGTACATTTGGGGTTCTTTAAGCCTCTTCTGGTTGATTTTCCATTTCATTCTTTAGGTGTGGGAAATTTTCTTATAATATGTCAATGCAAAGATTGTATATTCCTTTGGTTTGTATCTCCATGCCTTTGTCTATTCTTATAAATCTTAAATTTGGTCTTTTCATGTTATCACATTATTCTTGGAAGTTCTGTTCATGGTTTATTACCATCTTCTCTATGCAGGCAACTTTATTTTCAAGAGTGTATATTTTGTGTTCATTGTCTTTCTAAGTGGTCTGGTCTGTTGGTGATACTTTCCATTGAATTTTTAATTTGGTTTATTGTTTCCTTCATTTTGAGGATTTCTGCTTGATTCCTTTTAATAATCTCTGCCTCTTTATTGAAGTGATCTTTCACTTCCTATATTTTCTTTCTGATATCATCCTTTATTTCAAAGATTAGTCTAACTATGTACCTTCTAAACTCCTTTTCTGACATTTCTTCTACTCTGTTGTTTATGGATTCTATTGTTGGAACATCTTGGTTTATTTGAGGTGATTTGTTCCCTTGTTTTTTTTCACGTTGTTTGTGTGCCTTTCTATCTAGTAGTATGGATCTGAGGCAGTACACTTTCTATCCTGTAGTCTTATAATGTCCCTTAAGGTTTCTAGTACCTCACCTTTAAGTGGGAGACAAATATTGCATTGCACCCAATGCAAACAATATACAACCTTAAACCAAATAGTTCCTATTAAGGCATATACAGTTTTGCCACAATAAATAGAAATGGTGTGTTTAATTATTATCTACCATATAAACAGTAAGTTTGCTAAAAGGGTTCACCATTAAATGATGGACAATGCGGAAACAAGAAGTAATGTAAGATGTGATGTTTATGAGAGAGAGGAGAGAAGAGAGAGGTAAAAATTTATAGTAAGAGTGAGGGAGGAATTAATGGAGGTTGGCTGTTAGTATGAGAGAAGTGAGAAAGAGAATCCAGGGAGACAAGTAAGAGAAAAAATATATACATATTTTTTAAAAAATTAAAAGTATAAGAATATACAACAAAATTGTAATATACTATTCAGCCATCCCATTTCTCAATAAATTAATGCATGTAAAATATTTGGATTCAAAAAAGATACAAGTATGAGAGAGAGGGCAAAAAATAAAAAGGGAAGTCTCAATGGAAAATTGAATGATTGCTTCCATTGGCTTTCAAAAATTTTCTCAGCTTCCTTTCTCCACCAGTTGGTGGGGTTGTCTGAAGTTTGATAGTAGTTCCAGTCCAGTGGGTACCAGACCAGGTGGGTGGGCGACCCAATAGCAAGATGCTCTCACACCCTCTTCCAGTCTTCTCACTCGTTGTAGCTGTCTCCTTCTGTCCCCATGCACTTCAGGACTCCTGAGCTATAGAGAGCCTGGTTTTCTCCAGTTCTCCAGCCTGTGCTCCCCCCAGAGAATTGCCCCTTATCTCTGGCTTTCCAGAGGTTTGCCAGACCCAGACTGGCCCCTGCAAACCCAGCTGCAGTCTAATGGACCTGGGCTTCAGCTTCCCCAGGCTCTGCCTTGCTGCAGACCCAAGATCTCAGTGCCTTTTCAACTTACAGAGAGACCACCAGGCATGCACTCACACAAAGGGCGACCCTGCAAAGAGACAGCCAGATGGCAGCCACTAGTACACCCAGCAGAAAGACCTCAGATGCAACCAGACTTGCAGGTACCCCGACAGTATATCTCCAGACCCTGGCCAGTGTCTCCAGACTAAGGCAGCCATTCCCCTAGATAGTGGCGGTGCTCCGAGATGGCAGTGGTGGCAGCAGCAAACCTGCAGGCTCTGGCCAGTGTCCCAAGATGGGGGCAGCTGCATGTAACCAAACCTGCAGGTGTTGTGACAATGGACTTCCAGGCAGCAGCAGTATGCAGGTGGTCTACAGGCTAAGGCCAGTCGATCTGCAGATGGATGTCAGGTGGCAGGTGATGGGTAGGTAAAAGGCGGGCAAATGGTCAAATGGCAGACGATAGGCACCAGTCAGTGATTGATCTGCACTTAAAAGGCAGGCGATATGCTGGCAGACGGTGGGCGACCACTGTGGAGGAATGGAGGTAAATAGCAGGGGATCAGTGGGCAGCAATGGCTACAGTATTTCCTCTGCTTCAATCCCGAGTCACAGAACAACAAGGAATGCAGCCTCCCTCTAGTTTGTCATCTTGGATCTCTCATTTATTTTAAAGGTCATCTCTTCCTACACCCCAGAGATTTGAGATATCAACTTTATCATGTACCTAATTTCCTTATATACTTGAGTCTGTTTGTAGATTTTCTATGTTTTGTTGTCTTTCTCTCTATGCATGGACCAGCTCTACACTGTTTTAATAATACAGGCTTTACAAGCAAAGAATTAGTTGCATATGTGATGAAAGAGTAGAGAAGCCAAACTGGGACGGCAAAGTGATCTAGAGACTAGCTAAGGCAGGAAAAAGTCAGCATCCCGAGGCCAAGAGAAAAGGGACATGGCATTTTCAAAGCTTAGGGGGCAAGGAAGCCAAGGATATTTTAGAACATAGAAAAGACACAGGAATGAAGGAAGGTACTTACCGAGGCAGAGAGAAAGAGAGAGAGAGAGAGAGAGAGAGAGAGAGAGAGAGAGAGAGAAATTACCACTGGCTTTTCCTTTCCCAGCACTTCCCAGTTTCTCACAAGGGCTTCTTCTCTTATTGGCTGTTCAAGCCCACCCAGAAGCCAGCTGATTTGGCTAGCTCCAGGAAATGCAGTCTATACAGTATAGGGGCCAGCCAGGGAAGACCGTTCATAGGTTAGCCTCCTGTGAAACAGTAAAGAACAGAAGAGCAAGGATGGTATATTAGGACAAATAGGTCCAGGCTTGACAATCCAGATTTTCTTATTTCAAGGGCTACTTCTGTGGATATGTGAAGGATTTTCAAAATTTATATTTTCTTTTTCTTTGTTTATTTATTTATTCTTTTGTTATTTGTCTTTTCTTAACTTTTAAAACAAGTTTGATTCAGTGGGCTTCTTCTATTCAATGATTTCTTTTTTTCCCTTATAATCAAACCTCCAAGGAGCACTCCTATGACCTAGAGTGCCCTCTTCTCTGTCAGGAGAGGCACCTGACAGAGACTGCCACTTCAGTCTTGTCCACTAAGTTACTTCTTAACAACTTCCCTGATCCATCAAGTCTCAGGACTGTTTGGAATATCTTCTCACTTAGAATTAGAGCTAGATGAGTGTGATCTTTGCCTTAGACCTTGTGCTTCAAGCTAACCCAGATGCCATCTGATTTGGCTAGCTCCAGGAAATGCAGTCTATAGGGACCAGCCAGGAAAGGCAGTTCATATAGGCTAGCCCCCTGTGAAACAGCAAAGTATGCAACACATACTTCTGGATTGCCCCAGGACCCCATGTCCAGCCCTGCTTCTAGGAGAGTAGCCTGGTAAGTGGATCACTTCTGCTGAACATCATGGTGTTTCTTTTGTGTGATCACATGTGATTGGTGCACTGAATAGTGCTGACATTCTCATGTGGGTGACTCATGTCAGACACGGGATGAGTTTTAGAGCTCTGGGCTAACAACCATCTGCTATTGACCCTTCAACTTGAGCTGTAGGCCTCTGGGTTAGATCCCACTGGTCTGTGCCTGCCCATAGTGCTGTCCCTAGTTTACCGCGCTTGTGGGTAGCCATCCTGTACCCTATGTACTCCCAGCCACTGGCATCCAGGATGCTCCCCACAACCCCTCTGCAATCTCCTTGCTACATGTCAAGTAGTGCTGGGGGATGACCATGCTGCTTTCCTTTGATTTTTCAAGACTGTTGTTAAATATTGCTAAATTTCCTCTTTGATCAGTGTTCTCCAGTTGATGTGTGATATTGTACTCCACAGGGGTCAGTTCTCAGCCATGCTGAATGAGGAATGAGCATTCTTTGGCAAATATAAACTCTTCTCCCACTTCTCATAAGCCCCTGCCTCTCTTCTCACTAGTGGTAGCTTGTGGAAGATAGGAATACATCAACATGAAAAGCAATCAGATTTTTAGGAATGTACTGATATTGACCTGAATTATTCATGATAAACCTGGAAGGAAAATGTGTTGAGTATATGCTATAAAATTACAACCAAATGAATTTAACGTGATTGGAAAGCTAACCATTGTTCACATTTTCTGAAATACTCTGGGAATGACTTGTAGTTTGGTTTTCATCAACGAAACGCCCTGTCAACCTTTGAGAGAGTTATTAAAGTCAGAATTCACAGGTGACATGATAAAAGCTGCAGTACAATGAGTGATCATGAAATAAGGATTAAGTAAATAGCATTTGGGAACCAAGAGAGCCAAAGAGTCTGTGTTCAAATTTACTTACATTCCAAAGTGTCATGGCAAAGTAATAACAGCATTGCTACTATTTTTTTTCTGATGATAAATAACTAATGAAATTAGTTAGAAATGACACACAATAGCAATAAAGAACAGGAAGATACATTTTCTGGATCTGAATAAAAAGAGGGAGTGATCATACACTACCAAGAATATGCATGTGCATTGATTATGTAATAATCAAATATATACATACCTATCTCTTTTCTTCCCATTATTCTAAATCTTCATCAGTAAATCACTATTTCTCACAAGTTTCATGAATTTGTAATACATTTTTAATCAAATTGTTTATATAGATAAAGAGTCCTGTAGAAACAAAGTACTTGGCAATTGTCTGTCACAGCTTAAGGGTGATCCTGACTGTACTCTTTTCTTTTGGGGGAATGCTTGGAGACAGAAGTCGGTTTACAAGTTAAGTGGGAGAAATACTCAAGACCATCAATGTTAACTCCAGAGCTCCCTTGCCTTGTTGAGAAGGAGGGGATTTTATCTACATAAGGAAATATGCTTCATTTTCCTCTTATACATACAAGTCCCCGTCTTCTTCTTTCCAAAGGGAGGACTCTAGAACTAACTTTGGTGGTCTCAAATGAATGTTTCTCCTACTTGCTTGTCAATTCTGTTTCCAACTATGGTATGGGTTGTGGTGATTTTATTTGGTCTCCTTGTTGGAGTTGAAAGTTTTGTTGAATAATGAGAAAATCAAAGACAGGCAGCTGATATTATTCTATGGGATTTGAAACTCAAGGATAAAGCCAGGTTTTATAGAAACTGAAGATTAATTTTGGAGGAGCACTTTAAGGAAAAGAATATGTATTAGGTACAGGCTCTGTAAAGTGTTGGTATAAGTTAAGGATCTGAAGTGGAAGCTTTCATGAATTTTATGATAAAGACGACAGTGCTGGAATGCAAACTTGTTTCAGGTTTTAATGCAGAATGTTGCCTTCATCACTTCTGAATTTCACCTTGTTAAATTTCTTGGGAGAATTGTACCTGTTGTACAATATATTATTTATTCCTCTTGGCTTCATTTCACTTGCAGGTCATAGCATTTCATCTATGACTTCAGTTAAGTCACTGGTAAAATAATGAGCAAGTCAGTTGAAGATTTTATTAAATAGATCTTACTGAAGTATTTGTCACTAAGGAAAATAATATTCTTTTCCTATCTAGTTTCTATTTTATTTCTTAAAGTTGACCTTCCTATTGTATTACTCATTTTTCTTTTTAAAAGAGGAAATTGGGAAGTCTGCTAATCGTTTATTTCCTAAGTATTTATTTTCAGGCTAGGTAAAGGGAAAAGTCTTTTTTCTGCACTGGTCATAATGAGATGAGGGGAAAATTCACTTAATCTTTGAAAAATATTTGATTATTTAAGAGCATATTTGTGTCAATCTTCCAAACATCATTGAGATATGCAATTTAACCTTAAGGGAAATCATAATTAGTTCAAAATCAGCTTGCTTTGGGTATCTATCTCATAATTCCCCTTAATTAAGTAATCAAATATGAATAAAATAACAGAATACCTTAGGAGTCCATTATTTTCATAATCCTAGCACTCTATTGGATAAAATAATCTTTTAGAGGTTATTTAATTTTTCAGAAGAGACAATGTAAAAATTAGCAAATAAATTAATTAGTTACATTAAGATATATGACTGAAAATTACACTGAAGCTTGGTAGATAAAAATACATATTTTGTAAATAAAATTTCAAGAAGTTTATAGTAGATATTTTCATAAATATGTAGTATGATATATTAAGAGATCATGGTCAAAAACTCATTTTTGTTTAATTTCTGCTTCTAACTACATAACTTTGGATGTAATATTTAATATCTCTAAATAAGATGCATTTTAACATGAAGATTTCAAATTCTCAAATCATTTCTCCTGGCCTTTAGCTGCTTATCTTGGACAAAGTATTTACCTGCCTTATCTGAACAGTAAGGATAATGATAGGCCGTTCCTCATATTTTTTTTTCTTTTAATGAAGATTGGATGAGATAATGTATATAGAGATGATATATAACAAAGACTCAGCAGAAAGACTGGCAAGTAATTAGTACTCATCCACTGCTGACAACTATCACAGGACTTTATTTTCAATTTATTTTCCAGGTATAGATAAAATTGATAAGGTTACAGTTGCCATAAAATGCCCTCCACTTTTGAACATGTCAGTACATTTTAGCAATATGCTATTTTATTGCAGTGAGCTGTGCAATCAATGTCCTTGTGAGGGTTTAGCATATTTTCTGTAGTAATGGTTATTATTCAGATTCTCTTGATAATTATTCTGGATTTATAATACTTTTAGAAAATACCTAATTATTATCTTTCCTACAGTATATAGAATATTTTGCCTCACTTTTTTTTCTGGCATTTAGAATTTACTTAAAAGCTTTCAAGTATTGGTATAAACACTTAGTCATATTCTTGATTACTTATGTGAATGTAAAGGAAATGTGAAGATAAAATATGAACACATAATTGAAAATTATGTTTTTCCTTTGAAATTAAATATAGTCAAATGTTCAGCATTTCACCCCACCCCCATGCTGTTACAAAACATAAACAAATCACCAGTTATTCCAATGATTTTATAATTTTAGAGGTTTAAATAATGAATCTCATCCAATTAATTAGATGAGATTGGACATATTCAGGGTGGTATATCTGTAGACTCATCCAATTATTTAGAAAGCTCCACATAGTAAAGCTGATTTATCAACCTAATCATCTTGATAATATATACAATAGTGCTAGATGATTGAACCAAAATTTTCCATCTGTTCATATCATTAACACTTAACTAATTCTGAGTTAGCTCCAGAGATACATTATTAATTTCCTTAAAACTTATCTTTCTTTCCCCTCTTTTCTATGTCTTATTTTAGTTTACACAGTAAAATACCAGACATCTAGGACTGAACAAAAACCTTGATAATAAGCAGTTGCTTAGTAAAGTGTTTGGAACCCACTTGATCATGGTGTACTATCTTTTTAATATGTTTTTGTATGTGATTTGTCAGTGTTTTATTAAGAATTTTTGCATCTGTTCATCAGGGATATTGGTTTGAAGTTTTTCTTCCTTGATGTGTCTTTGTCTAGTCTTAGCATCAGGATGATACTAGCTTCACAGAATGGCTTTGGAAGAGTTCCCTCCTTTACTATTTCATGGAATTGTTTGAGAATGATTGTTGTGAGTTCTTCTTTGAAGGTCTGGCAGAACTTGGCTGAGAATCCCTCTGGCCTTTGGCTTTTCTTTGTTGGTAGACTTTTGATGGTGTCTTCAATGTCATTGTTTGAAATTGATCTGTTTAAATTTTCTATGTCCTCTTGATTCAGTTTGGGCAGGTCATATGTCTCTAGGAATTTGTCAGTGTCTTTAATATTTTCTATTATATTGGATTATAAATTTTCAAAATAGTTTCTGATTATCTTCTGTATTTCAGTAGTGTCCATAGTGATATTTTCTTTTTCATCACAAATTTTAGTAATTTGAGACATTTTTGGAATAAGACTCAAAAGTAGGTTTTTTAAAATTAGTTTCATAAAAATCACACCTAGCACTTGTTTTTCTGTGACAACAAATCACAGTATCTTAATGGCTTACAACAGTGATTTATCTCTTGATCACAGGTTTGCAGGTCAGGTGAACTCTATCGGGTCAAGCTAGGTTCATCTCAACTTGGGTCAGTTCTACTCCACATGCCTTTTCATCAGAGATCCAGACTCTAGAAAACCACTCTTTGTGTTATGCCATGTTTATGGCAGAGAGCACAATCTCAAGAGAACAAAGATAAGCATTTGGTGCTTCTCAAAACCTCTCCTTGGAATGCCACTCTGTGCCTTCCACAACATTTGACAGGTCAAATCAAGTCAGATTCTCAAGCCCCAAATCAGTGGGCAGAGGATTATACTTTGCCCACAGAGAAGCAATGTTGAAATATAAGATGAATAATTATGAGCATATAATGTAGTCTTCTACGATATATTATTTAGTATATGACATTTGATCTTTAGAAACCCCTCGATTCATGCTCAAATCATTAGGTCTTTTTTGTACGGTGTCATAGAATTTTAATATTTTAGAGGTAAAAGGGATTTAATAGTCTTTAATCCATTGTTTTATTTTTCAGATATGTTATTGTGGCCTAAAAATGTTCAGTGACTCTTATCCAGCACTGGTGAAAATGGATGTGAAACCTACTAACTGTTCTCTGCAATTAATGCATTGTGTTGGCCGTTGGTTAATTATTTAGTGTCAACTAGTACTATCTGAGAAGGGAAAATTCCAATTCAGAGTAGCCATGTCAAGATTTTCCCATTGGTTTCTCAGGATAGAAATGTTTAGTAATTCAAGATTAGTTCTATTAATTGACTATTAGTTCAAATTAATTGACCCTTTAAAGTGAGCTGTATTCTGCTCCAAGCACTTCAAGTAGAAAGTTAGCACTTCATCAAAACCACAGAGAAGAGAAAAATTAAATAGTAGAAAGTATAATTTATACTTATACAATTTATATGTATATAAGGATATATAAAATAAACAAAAATAATTAAAAGTAGTTTACACTAAGATTAACTAGTATACTACCTGAGATAAATACACAGAAATCAAAAAATCTCTTAAATGTTGACACTTGAAGAATTAATTTTGGGGGGAACCTTTGGTCAGAATAGTTAATGACATCATATTGTGCATTCCAATTACAGAAAATGAATGTTATCTATGTGAATGCAAACAATTTTCAAGGAAATCATAAAGTTGATTATATATAAGGAATTAATGTAAAACCCTTTTAATCTCTCTTAACAATGAGAAATTGTTTTTGTAAGCCTCAATAATTCTATATGATAGAAAGAATAATCGTATTTTTTTATAAATTTACTTTTTCATGCTATTTTCATGGCACCCTTGGCTACAAATGTTTATTCAATCTCTAAAATACAATTATCTATGATTTCTTAAAAGTTGCTTGGAAAGCAAGCTATAAACCCTGATGAATAATGTATATTAGATGATCTACTTGAAAACATTCCAGATTATGTACAACCACTAGAGAAAGATGAAAAGGGGACCTAGCATGTATGTTAAAGATAGGGCAGATATGGAAGTAGTAGATTAGTTCATATCAAGGGCCTGAATCATAAAGGAAATGCAAAAAGTTGGATAATTGAGAGATATTTGTCCATAAAAGTGCAGGTAAAATTGGGACCAAGGAAGTTATGCTTATTAATGAGATTACTGCCACAAAAGAGGAGTTCTATACTTTGCACAGAAACAATAGGAAAGATGCCTGGAGAGCATCATCAGCAAGACCCCACCAGACTCGAAGGTATAAAAGTGAAACTTTTATTTACCAGACCCTGGGTCTGGGGGCAACCTGCTCATACAGTGGTACATAGGAAGTAATTTCCTTCAGATTTAACTCCTGGTACTCAACTTCCCAAGTAACGAGAAGCTGCTACAGCAATGGTCCAAGGGAACCTGGTACTGCTAAAGCTGGTGATAGATTTACTGTTGGAGCTGGAGTCATCCATGTGGTGATGGTTCTGCAGGAATGCAGGTTGCTGGATTTAGGGGGTCATGGAGGCTTCCATCAAGACTTCAAAAGAAGGTGTAGGAATCCATATAGCAGGGTTGAATCCTCAGCATGTAGGCAGCCCCTTAGAGAGTGATGCATGAAGCTGTGAGAATGAAGCTGAAGCTGCCGTGGAGAGCCCCATAATTAAGAAAATCCAGGAATGTGGATCATCTCTCAAACAAAGCTACAGGCTATAGACTGAGTCAGCCTAAGAGAGAGACCAGCTGGACTACAACTAGCAAGGTCAAAGGAGCAGGGTGACTCAAAGCCCTATTGGAGATCACATCTCATTGTTATGTGCTCCAGACCATAGGATGTACAGCTACTGAACCTAATATTTTCCTGACTGGGTTTCAGTTATGTTTTGGTCCCTTCTTTCTATGTCCCGTTTCTTACCTTTGGAGTGGGAAGTTTTGCTCTGTGCCATTGTATATTGGATATATGTAATTTGCTTTTGATTTTTTCTAAGGGTTTATAGCCAAGAGTTTGCTTTGAGTCTTATGAAGTGTCCAACAATATGCTTATGTGATAGACAATGCAGGAATGTTCAGAGCTTAAATAATTAGCACATGAGAACTATAACCTAAACAGCATACTAATTCATTTGATGGATTAATAATTTGAATATATTACTGGGTAGTAACTGTATGCAGGTGGGGCATGGCTGGAGGAAGTAGGTTACTGGGGGCATGTCATTAGGGACTATATATCTTGTATATCTTGTCCCTGCGTCTCTTCTCTCTCTCTCTCTGCTTCTATGCTGCCATGAGCTGATAGCTTTCCTCAACAATGCCCTTGTGCTATTATTTCTGCCTCACCTCAGGCCTGGAACAATGGACTGGCTGACCATGTACTGAACCTTTGAAAACATGAGCCAAAATAAATTTTTCCTCTTCTAAGTTGTTCTTGTCAGGTATTTTAGTCACAGCAATGAAAAACTGAGTAACACAGCACACTACACTGGCCCACACTCTATGCTCAAGTTTTTATGCTATTTTATTCATGGCATCACAACTCCTGCCTAATTTAAGTATCCCAAGTTTTTGTTTTTGTTTTTGATTGAAGTCCAATATAATACAATTCTGTATATGTGTGTACAAAACACAAAATGAATTAAACTTACCATTTTAAAATTTGTGGTTGTTAAGTCAGCTTTTTCACTGCTGTGACCAAAACACCTAAACAATTCTAACCTAAACAAATGTGATCTAAAACAATTTTAAGAGAGGAAAAGCACATCTGGGTGCTCACAGTTTTAGAGGTTTCAGTCCATAGATAACCAATTCCATTTTTCTAAGCCTGAGGTGAGGTAGCAGCAAATCAAGGCGGAAGGGTGTGGCACAGGAAAGTGGCTCAGGCCATAGCACCAGGAAGGTGGGGGGGAGTGCTCATGAGTGCCCTTCTTACCACAGACAAAATATAAACCTCAACATGCCCCAGCAACCCACCTCCTCCAGCCACACCCTATCTGCCTAAGGTTCCCACCCAGTTAATCTCTATCAGGGGATTAATTCAGTGATTGGATTAAAGCTGTCATAACCCAATCATTTCACTTCTAAACTTTCTTGCATTGTCTCAAGAGCTTTGTGGGGATACCTCATATCTAAACCATAGCAGTAGTAATAGTAAAATGTAGAAATCTATGGAATTTAATAGAATTCACAGACCCTACTCAATATGAAAAAATAATATTTTAGAAAGAAAATAACATGCCATGAGAAGAATGAATTATTTTAAAAATGATTTTGAGAACAATCACTATATTTAGTAAAATAAGTTACATTGAATCAAAAAATTAAGTTCAAAATACCATTTAATGGCATATGGGTGATGCTTTTATTGACTACCACATGAAAGACTTTTTGAAATAAAAGCATGGAGTTAATCACAAAAAAAGAATTAGTGACACTACATAAAAGTTAAGATTACCTGAATGCAACAAGCAGCATATGAAAATTTAAAAAAATGTTAAACTATATTTAAAAATTCAACAAATAGTTAGTATCTTAATAATAAAAGTAATTCTTAAACAATAAGTAAGAATAAAATCCATGTCAGTAGAAAATTGGGTAAAGAAAATGGGCAATTTAAAGAGTATATTCAATTGGAAAACATGTTCCACCTCAGTAGTAATTAAGTAAATAGAAATCCAAGCAGCTTAATAATGCAATATATTATTAAAAATTAGAAATTAAAAAATTGTAAGACTGAATATTCATAAGAGTAGGGTAAGAAATTTTTTACATGTATTATGTTTGGAAAATGAATTGTTTTTTCAGAAATGTAAGTTTTCAGGTATCAAGATCCTTAAAAATGTCCATGGACTTTAATCTAGAAATTTCACTTGGTACAAATTCATCCCATCATAACAAGCAATTTGTGTTATAGGGGAAGATATTTTTTAAGGTAATTTATTAAATAAATATTCAATTCCAACTGCAGATGAGAGACAAAGATTAGGGATATGAGAGTAAACAAAACAGTCATTTACATCTGAGGAACATACAGACATAAAGATTCAAGTAAAATTGATAATATTTAAATAGCTTAAGTTTTCAGATACTGTTTTAAGGGATTTTTATATATTACATATATAAAACATATATATAAATACATATATAAAACATATATATTATTACATATATATCATATTATATATGTTTTATCCTTCCTAAAATCACAGGAGGGAAGCAGTATCATAACTTTATTGAAGACAGAGGAGGTAAGTGATTTTTCTCAAGGTTACCCAGATCATGACATCTATAATGTATCATGATGCAGGAATTATTTAAAATGCTAAAAGCTATCCAAAAATAGCAAAACATTAAGAAAATTAAATAATATTTAAATGATAGGATTTATTTCAGTTATAAAAAATGATATTTCCAAAAATTTTTAATGACATGGAAAATATTTGTAACATAATCTTAAATAAAGCTGAATACAAATCAGTATATATTAAATGAACCCAATTTTATTCTTAAAAGATATTATATATATATATATATATATATATATTATATATATATATCCCATCAATTTACCATTTGCTTACCTCATTAGAGTCTGAGTTGATGTGGAAGAGCTCGTTTGGTTTTATACCATAGTACACCTAATAATTTTACAGTGGTTATACTTAATAAATGTTAAGTTTTAATTGATAGTGAATATCACAAACACAACAAAGTCTAGAAGAATATGTAGTAGCCACTCCCTTTCTGTGGTTTCACTTTGCATGGTTTCAGTTGCTCCCAGTAAACTATAGTCCAAAAACATTAAATGGAAAACACCTTAAATAAGCAATTCGTAACTTGTAAATTGTATACCATACTGAGCAGCTTGATTAAATCTCATTCCCTTTCACTTCAGTCCAGCCTAGGATGTGAATCATAGTTTTGCTCATGACATCTATTCAGAATGTGCTGCCTACCTGTTAGTGGCTTAGTAACCATTTGAGTTATCATATCAACTATTGCAGTACAGCTGTGCTTCTATTCAAATAACTTATGTAATATGCTAGGCCACAGTGCCTATGTTATTCATTTCCCTTCATCTTATCACATAGGTATGATGTCATGTCACATTATCATAAGAAGAATAGTGATTACCAGTACAAAATATTTTAAGCATAGAGAGGTCATATTCATATAACTTTTATTACAGTATATTATTGTATTATATATTGTTATACTGTAATATAAGACTTCTAGTTTATTATTAGTTATTGTTAATCTCTTACTATATCTAATCTATGAGTTGAATTTAATCACAAGTATCTATGTATAGGAAAAACATTTATGTAGGGTTCAACAATACAATTCAAGATTTAAGGCATCCCCTGGGGGTCTTGGAACATATCTCCTGTAGATAAGGAATGATTATTGTATACAAAAATGCTAGCATTAATTTTCTTTAAACTCTGAAATTATAGGTTATTTTATTTCTTTGTTATAATTTTTCAGTATGTACAAAATTTTCTCCAGTGAACATGTATAGATTTAATTGACTTATGTTTTTAAAGAGTATAGTGGATTCTGAAGGAAATTTGTATTTAAACAGAATTAACAACCATCTGTGTGAGATAACTTAGGCATCTATCTGCTGGAAGATAGGAAATTGAACCAGATGATATTCTGAGATTCCTGTTAGATTATTTGTTACCTGATGTGCCAGTTATCAATTTATAGTCTCTTAGGTGCAAATGTATGCACCTTTGCATGCTCCACAAAAATGGAGATGAGCCCTTTAAGTATTTTACTTTGCCAACCTGCATAATGTTAAACCTAGTCAGTTAGAGGCACAAAGGATTTTTCTCCCTGGCTCTGGTGTGTTCCCTCCAGCAGTGTGAGTAACTGTATTGCTGGAGCATCGGGCTACCACAGTACATGGTGATCAGCAGCACCCAGCACCCTACAGCTACCCTAGCACTTGTCTTGGACAGTTTCACAGTAGAGAGATTCCAGAGAGACATCTCCCTATAAACAGTTTTCTATGAGATCTTACAAAGCAGATTTCCAGCAAGTTCTGGAAGGCAGATGTTCAACTTAACTCTGACATAATATTCTATTCAGTGACTGCCTTTCTGTGGGCTATGGCTGTGCCCTAAGCTACCAGGTCTAGATCTTAGCCTTGAGGGTGGGAGAATGTTTCTTAGGTAACTATCTCAGTTCTGGGATAGTGACTGATTCTTACACCTGCTATTCCTATATTTTTAAAGGGTTCCCTTTAATTCTTACAAGTCATTCCTTCCCAATTCTAATCCCTGTTTGAAGTAAATAATTCTTTTTTTTTTTTTTTTTTTTTTGGCCAGGGGAGGTACTGGGTATTGAACTCAAGGACACTCAGCCACTGAATCACATCCCAGCCCTATTTCTTTGTACTCTATTTAGAGACAGGGTCTCACTGAATTGCTTAGCATCTCACTGTTGCTGAGACTGGCTATGAACTTGTGATCCTCCTGCCTCAGCCTCCCAAGCCACTGGGATTATAGTTGTGTGCCACCATGCCTGGCTGAAGTTAGTAGAGCTTGATACATTAAACTTTTCTTGTTCAGATTACAGTATAGTTTGTGTCCCTTGATTGAATTCTGACTGATAAGATATCCTTGATCTGGGATCTATGAATTTTAAAGATTTTGTCATAATTTTCCTCTTTCTAACTTCACTAACAAAAAGTAGAGGATACAGATAAAATACTGCAAGGAGTATGTCTGTCACAGAGGTCAAGAACCATAATTATTCAAATACAGAATGGAGATATAGTCTCTCCAAAGCATGTAAAATTCCAAATAAAGGAGTAAGTACATGGTGTAGCTGAGTAAATATCTCTTATGCAGGGGAGGAGGAAATGTATTAAGGAAAAGTATTAAGGAAAAATATTCCTTTCTGCAATGACAAATAGCATAAAAGCAGAGCTATTATCAAAGAAGGTATTAGAGGGATGCAAACAATCAGAGGACAGAATGATGAATGTAAATAAAAATTGAAATAGGAATCATTATGAAGAGGCCCCAAATCAAAAAGCCAGTCTGTAGGGCATATCTAATTTTGAAAATATGATTTTCTCAAATTAGTATAACTCACCTTTTAGTCAAAGGACAACTAAAAAGTCATAAAAAGGCCTAAACTTTTCCTAAGGGTTAAATTTGCCACAGAGGACAAAAAGATTTGCATATACATATCATACCTGAAGTAATTATTAAAATGAATTAGGGGCTGGGGTTGTGGCTCGGTGGTAGAGCACTTGCCTGACATGTGTGAGGGCACTGGGTTCAATTCTCAGCACCTCATAAAAAAGTAAATGAAGATCCATCAACAACTAGAAAAAAATACTTTTAGAAAAGTTTGCATAAGCATAGGTTCATCCTTTCCTTAGACTATAATCCTAGTAATGTCAATGGAAAAGAAAATTAGCTTCGTATTCACTAGAAGCTTCCATAATTGTGTAAAATGGATGCTTGAAATGATAGGAATTTACAGAAAGTTGAGCAGGCTCTGATAGGGAAAATGAGAGCACATCACAGATTCCATTCTTTTCCCATATCTTCTAAGAGCTGGTACTAGTTGTTAGAGAAGAAAGCAGTGAACTAGTGTCATTAATGGAATGTTTCATAGAGGAAATGAAAAGGACATAAGCTGAAGCCTGAGGAGGGGTAAGGTCTTGGTGTAATAGTGAAACTAGCAAAGTGAAGGAAAAGAATAATGACAGTATTTAGAAATTGATAATGCTGAGTGAAAGGGATAGAAAGGAAACTAGTCTGACTAGAATTATGGTCTATTCTCTGGAATCCTGGGAATAGTGATGAAATTGGGCCAGAATATAGAAAATATTAAAAGCATAATCAGAAAGATTGAATTTAATTTGATATGGCCTGAAGAACCCATTCTGGATTTTGAGTATGAAGTGACATACCAGAACTCACACTAGGAACACAGGCTAAGTCTTCAGGACCATTTGAGCCAGGGAAGGAGAGGATGGGCAAAGGTAAATTAAACTTCCACAAACATCTACTATTGGGTTTTATTCATCTTTTGTCTTGAGTAAGAGTTCTTTTGGTTACTGTAAATCTCTGACTATTTTTCAAGCTCCAGGAAAGTTGATTCTGATAGTTTTGCTAGGAGCTTTTGTTGTTTTGTTGTTTGTTTTTTCTTGGTTTGATTTGATTTGGTTTTCTTATAAAAGAACAGGTCCTTGGAGTTTCCTATTTTGCCATTCTCTCTGATGTCTTTTTGTCACATTTTAGGTTGATTTTATACATAAGTGACTCTTGGCTTTCTTCATATTAATCACATGCTTTATATCTTTCCCCTTGGGAAAATACTTTTATGATTTTGTGTGTAGGGGGGAGCAGCCATTCATTAGGGAATTGTCTACATTTAAAACAATAAAGAGTTAAATTGTTCAGGCAGAGAATGACTGTAAGAAAACTGTATATGGAAAGTGAGTCAAAACAAAGAAATCTTGTGAGGTAAAAGCTAGGAGTTCAAAGTAAGTTGATGTGATACCCCAAACATCATTGTGGAGACTGTCTCTTAAAGCAAGCACATAGTAGAGAAGAGGATAATAAAATGAGTACCTTAAAGGAAAATTATAATTGAGTCATGTAGCATGTGGCATCCAAGAGTAATACTAAAAATAATGTCAATAGCCCCATTTTACAAACCCTTCATAACTCTTAGGACATTTCCACCCAAGATCAATTAGGACAGGTGCAAAGTAATTCAAAAGCAAGCATGAACTAATTTTATGAAGGTTATCCATGCACAAAGAGAAATTTTACAAAGAACATTTTTCTGGCCTAGCTTGGATACCAACCACAGCATTTGCTTCAGCTCTGCAGGTGATGCCAGCTGTTTTTTAGAAAGGTCTACATATGCTTTTAAAGGATTTGTGTTTCTGGATCAAAATGAAAGAGACCCACTTCCTTTCTTCCCTTATATGTTCTTATACATCCCCATCATAGGAACCCTGAGACACTATTTTCACTAACTCTGTGCAACCTGGGTCAAGTGATTTAACCTTTTTAAAGGTTAGTTTCCTCCCCTTTAAAATGAAAGGTTTGAACTAAAATGATGTATCTCTAAAGTTCTTTATACTCAAGTTCCATGATTCTTTCTGACATAGTTTAGAATCTTTATATTCTTCTGTTCTCCTTTAACTATATTTAGCTTCTGGAACCTCTACCTCATAACTACATGAACATCACTTTTCATTGTGTCTCTAACCTCTCTCTGGCATTATAATCTACTACTTAAACTATTTTTACTTCCTTCCAACTAACATGACCTTGCCTGGAATAATTATCCTATAATTCCTTTGATTATTAAGTGTTTATCTTAGAGGACCAGAGAGAAATGTTATTTTTCAGGGTCCTGGTTATTGCTCACTGATTGTTCAGAATCTTCTACTAAGTGATTGAAACAATAACAATGTGACTATACCCCAGCCAGTGTCACTGCTAAGCACCTTTGAGAGATGATAAATTGGGCTCATCTTACCTGACACCTAAAAGTGGTTCCACTTTAATCACCTCTAAAGTTATTAAAATTATTTGTTCTAAATGCAGAAGTTTCTAGGTTTTCTTTTTCAGAATTGGAAGGACATGGTCCACAGCCTCAGCCAAGAAATGTCAAAATAAATAGTTTCATTTGTTCTAAGAATTAGCTTAAATGCTTTTCTTCTTTTAAACTATTTGAAAACAGTGATGATTCCCATGAAGAAAACTTTTGCCTGTTTACAAGGTAATTATAAGGATATAAAATCACAACAAAATTAGTGCTTTTCGTTGTTTTTTTAAATCATATTAGCACTTTCACAGCAGACTGGACAAATCACTTTCCTATTGCTTATAGCCAATTAAAATATTAATACATTTGGAATACAAAAAATAACTGATAATATGCAAATATTATTTGTAAAAGATGAATTTATTATGCATAAAAAATCACCCTAAGAAAATTAGATCCAAAGGATATATTTGGTTCCTATAGCTGTTGCCCAAAAGTAATCTCCAAAACCAGTGGTGGCAAAAGTTTATTTTTTAGCAACTTATAAATCTTCAATAGCTAAGATTTAACTAAAGGAAAAACAAAACAGCCAAATGCAAATTTATTCTTCTTCATCAGAACCTAATGTTCTTACAACATTTCTTATGAAGATCCAGTACACATTATTTCAAGTTCATTTTAATATAGTATACTTACAATTCTTGAATTTTATGTATTCCAAAAACTTGACCATTTCTCATCAGGTGCCAGGTATAATACAAGGCAGTAGAAACACCATAGCAATGATCTAGTGTCTCAGGAAATTTAAAAGAGGACAGAAAGCAATCATGATTCAGTAGCACGAGTGCTTCAAGAGTGGGGCATATGAGGTACAGTGGGAGAGACTTGTCAGGAACAGGAAAACTTTCTCAGAGCCTGCAAGTGAGGATAAAGAGTAAGCATGTCACCAAATAATGGAAAGGAATTCAAGTAGCATGAGCTGTAGCACACATATGCATACATACACGCACAAAGTAGTTTGTGTAACTAAGGCATAGAGTTCAGAGAGGACAGATGATGGCTGACGCTGATCAGGGAAGCCTTATAAGAGTCATGTGTTACCCGGGCTCGGTGGCTCAAGCCTGTAATCCCAGCACTTAGGGAGGCTGAGACAGGAGAATCGCGAGTTCAAAGCCAGCCTCAGCAATGGCGAGGCGCCAAGCAACTCAAGACCCTGTCTCTACATAAAAACACAAAATAGGGCTGGGGATATGGCTCAGTGGTCAAGTACTCCGGAGTTCAATCCCCAGTACCAAAAAAAAAAAAAAAGAGTCATGTGTTTGTCAGGGTAAATAATGCTAGGTGCTATAACAGTTTATAAAACTTAGTGTTTTAGCATAGTGCAAATTTGTCTTGCACCCAACATAGTTTGAGTGTTAGGTAGGTGTCCTTCCCTGTGTTGATTCCAGAAACCTGACTTACTCCTACTTGTAGTGCCATCTGATACAAGAAGTTTCTGGCTAATAACATCAAAGGCTGCTGAGAGGCCAACCCAACCTGAAAGGTGCGTACTGTATATAGTAACTAAGGGGTTACTGGTGATGGTTTCAGGAGCAGTTTCATTGGAGAATAAAGGCAGAAGCTATATTGCAGTAGAGGAGAATGGCAGGTGAGAAAGAAGGGCCTGTAAATGTTAACAACTCCTTAAAAATCTTGGATATAAAGAGAGGGCAAGGATTATAGATGGGAGAAGAAACATTTGAAGGGTTGTTTCATGATTTGTCTTTTTTCTTACGATGAAAGAGAATTGAGCATGTTTATATGACAAGGGAAAGAATTAGTTGGAGGGAAAGGTTTTAGATGCTAAGAAGAGAATGTAAATTAAATAAAATCCCTAAGGAAACAGGAGGCAACAATATTTGGAAGACAGATAAAGGGATTAGCCTTACACTAGAGGTCTTATGCTTTGTCTCTTGACCTGAGAGACAGCATATAACATAAAGAAAAAGTAACTTTAAAGCTATTTCATTAATATCAAGAACAGTGTTTGAGGTTCAAGTATATGTCTATAAAAATAAACTTCAAATAATGGAAAAGCCATCTATTTAAAAACAATTATGAGCCATGGAAATATCAAATCTACCCCCAAGGAGTCTAGAAAAGCTACTTATTTTTTTTCATTGAATTTGGTTTCTGTGCATTACTGAATGTGTTTCAAGAATCAGCCATTTCATTCATAGCCGTGGAAGATATACATATAAATTAATATGTGATTGTAACTTTACTTTTTATTACTTTGAAATATAGAATGCAAATCTTTGAAAGATTTGAAAAGTCAAATTAGATATTTGTTGAGGACTTTTGAGTATTAGTTTTACCATAAATAGATGGAATGTAATTGCATTTTTATTTTGGCAGAAATAGAGCAGTTTGATTTTTGTATTTGATTAAAATATATTAAGAACAAATTATAGTAATTTTAATGTAAGCATTTTGTGTACTTTTTGTTGTTTTGAAAAATTCTAAAGATTTTTGTTTATTCGTCAATACAGAAATGTTATCTCAGGTCAATATAAAGAGGAAAAGAAAAGAATCACTTCCTTAATTTTAATTATACTAAGTTATTGTTAGTTTTACCCATTTTACTTTAGGGCTTAGAAAATTGGGTCCATACTGTTTTTCTCCTTGTGGAATTCACGGCATTCACAAAAGTGATGTATTCTAAGAAGTTAGAGTATCAATATATTATGATGAGTTTAAGAGTATTTACTACTCTGTCTTCACTTTTCCTTTTCTAAAAATGCAGAGATTTACTGGTTCTTTTTTACTCTTAGTGTAAAAAAGAAGCTTAAAAGGCATCACTGCTACTTCCTTCTGCATGCACCCATTTATTCATTCATTGTTTGTTGAGTTCCTACCTCTTTAACCTTATCCTAGGGTTAGTCTCTTCCCTCAGGTCTATGATCCAGCCACACTGGCCTTTTATAATTTTCTGACCTCCTTTCCACATTGAGGCCTTTTCATACTCAATTTATTCCACTTCTAAAGTACTCTCTTCCCAGAACCTGTCCGTTAATTTGACACCTATTCATCTTATAGATTTCTATGATTTAAGCCACTTCTGTAGAAAAAATACTTACTAGCCTGCTCTCCAAAACGAGCTTAAATTTCCTCTTTATATGCTCTTATTTTCATGTATCTTTCCAGTTGTATTTAATAAATGTGTAACTTTCACCTGACTTTTTGTCACTAAGCACTAATCTCTATGAGATCAGGAACTACACCTGTTTACTGCCAAATTTTTAGATCCTTAGAAGGTTGCCTGACACATAATAGATATTCAATGAAAAAATTTTAAATGTTTTCATTAGTTTATTTAGTTATATGTAATAATGGGGTTCATTTTGATACATTCATATATACATTCATATATTCATATATATGATTGTAATACAATTTGCTCTATTTCAGTTCCCAGTGTTTCCACGTTCCCTTCTCTCCTCCCTTCTCCTGTTCCCTTTCCACTACTCTACTCGTCTTTCTTCAATGTGCTTATTATTTTAAAAATATTCATGAAGTTGCAATTAACTATGATATATTCATACATGTACATAGAATAATTTGGTCAATTTCTTTCCATAATTTCTCCCTTTCCTAACTCTGCTCCCTTCCTCTGATTCCTTTCCTCTACTTCAGTAATCTCCTTTCTATTTTCATGGGATTCTGCCATTTTAAAAATTTCCTATTTCTCTCTAGCTTCCACATATGATAGAGAAAATCTGACATTTTATTTCTGAGTATGGCTTATTTCACTTAATATGATGTTCTCTAGTTCCATCTATTTTCCTACACATGACATAATTTCACATAATTCCATTACATTTTGAATTGTGCCACTATAAACACTGGTGTATCACAATAGTATGCTGTTTTTAGTTCTTTTAGATAAATACCAAGGACTGGGTTAGCAGAGTCATAGGGTGGTTCCCTTCCTAGTTCTCTGAGGAAATGCTATACTGCTTTCCAAAGTGGTTGTACTAATTTGCAGTCCCACTAACAATGGAGTGTACATTTTCTCCCATGCTCTCAACAGCATTTATTATTATTTTTATTCTTGATGATAGCCATTCTTACTGGAATAAGATGAAATCTCAATGTAATTTTGATTTGTTTTACCCTAATATCTAGAAATGTTGAACATTTTTTCATATATATATTGCCCATTTACATTTCTTTTTTTGAGAAGTGTCTACTTAGTACATTTGCCCTTTTATTGATTGGGTAATTTGTTTTGGTGGTAAGTTTTTTGTGTTTTTTATATATTCTGGATATTCATCTCCTGTCAGAAAAATAGCTGAAAAAGACTTTCTCCCATTCTGTAGACTTTCTCATCACATTATTGTTTCCTGTTCTGTGCAGAAGCTTTTAAATTTCATGCTGTCCTACTTGTTGATTTTGTTTTTATTTCCTGAGCTTTAAAAGTCTTGATAGGGAAGTTGGTACCTGTGCCAATATATAGTGTTGATCCTGTTTTCTTCTAGCAGTTTCAATGTTCCTGATATAACTCCTAGGTCTTTCATCCACCTGAAGTTGACTTTTATACACAGTGAAAGGTAGTACTCTGGTTTCATTCTTCCACATACGTATATCCAGTTTTCCCAGCACCATTTGTTAAAAAGGCTATCTTTTCTCCAACATAAGTTTTTGACACCTGTGTACAGTATCAAATAACTGTAATTATGTGGGTTTTTCTCTGTGTCTTCTATTCTATTTCATTGGTCTTCATGTCATTTGATGCCAATATCATGCTGTTTTTGACACCATAACTCCGTAGTATAATTCAATCTCCAACATCACTGTTTGGCTATTATGGGTCTTTTATTATATGAATGTGATTACTGTTCTTTTTTCCTGAATTTGTAACGAATGTCATTGGTATTTTGGTGGGAATTCCATTGAATCTGTATATTATTTTTGGTAATGTGAACATTTTGACGATATTAATTCTGCCTATCCAAGAACATGAGAGGTCTTTCCATCATCTAAGGACTTCTTCAATTTTTTTCTTCAGTATTGTACACTTTCCATTGTAGAGGTCTTTCACTCTTTGGTTAGATTTATTTGCAAATATTTTATTTTTCATACTTTTGAGGCTGTTGTAATGAATCATTTTCCTGATTTCTTTTTTAGTGGATTCATTATTGAAGTATAAGAAAGCCATTGATTTATGTATGTTGATCTAGTTGTTTGTTACTTTGCTCAATTTGTTTATCAGCTCTAAAAGTAGTCTAGTGGAATATTTTGAGTCTTCTATATATAGGATCATGTCATCAGTAAACAGATAGTTTGGCTTCTTTTCTTATTTGTATCCCTTCAATTTCCTTCTCTTGCCTTTTTGCTCTGGATAGATTTTCTGGAACTATGTTAAGTAGGAGTGGAAAGAGTGGACATGTTGTCTTGTAATTTAAGAGCAAATGCTTTCAGTTTTTCTCCATTCATTATGATGTTTGCTTTGGGTTTGACATAAATATCCTTTATAATATTGAGAGAAGTTCCTTGTATTCCTAGATTCATCAGTGTTTTTAATATGAATTGGTGTTGAATTTTGTCAGAGGCTTTTCCCGTATCAGTTAAAAAGATAATGTGTTTTTGTCCTTAATTCATTTTATGTGGAGAATTATATTTATTGATTTGTATACGTGGAGCTAACCACATGTTCATGGTGTACTCTCTTCTTAATGTCTTTTTGAATGTGGATTTCTGATACATTATTAAGGATTTTTGCATTCATGTTCATCAGGGATATTTTTAGTTTGTTTTTTTTTTTTTTACTTTTGTGTCCTTGTCTGGTTTTGATGTCAGACTGATACTGGCTTTATCAAATGAATTTGGGAGTGTTCCTTCCCTTTGCATTTCTTGAGATAATTTTAGGAAGATTGGCATTAGTTATTCTTTAAAGATCTGGTAAAGCTCAACTTAGAATCCATCTCATCCTAGGCTCTTTTTTTGTTAGACACTTTCTAATTATTGCTTCAAACTCTTTGGAATTGGTGTGTTTAAATTTTCTGCAACATCCTGGTTCAATTTGAGTAGATCATATGTGTTTAGGAATTTATCCATATCTTCTAGATTTTTCAGTTTATTGGAATAGAAAATTTTGGGAAAAGTTCCTAATGATCCTCTGTATTTCAGAAGTATCTGTGGTGATGTCTTCTGATTTGGGTCTTTTTCTTTTGTTTGGTTTAGCTAAGCATTTATCAATCTTGCTTATCTTTTCCAAGAAACAACTCTTTGTTGCATTGATCATTTCTGTTGTGTTTTTATTCTCAACTTCATTACTTTTGGCCCTGATTTTAGTTATTTCCTGTCTTCTACTTGTTCAGAAATTAGTTTGTTCTTTCTTTTCTAGGGCCTTGAGGTGTGGCATTCAGTTATTTATTTGTGGTATTTCTGGGTTCCTCCAACACTTTTTTTTAACATAGGCACTCAAATAAAACCTTTTGTCTTGAAACTACTTTCATATTGTCTTAGAGATCTTATTTTTAGTGGGGGGTGGGCATACTGGGGACTGAACTCAGGGCCACTCAACCACTGAGCCAAATCCTCAACCTGCTTTTGTATTTTATTCAGAGAAAGGGTCTCATTGAGTTGCTTAGTGCCTCGCCATTGCTGAGGCTAGCTTTGAACTCACAGTCATCCTGCCTCAGCCTCTCGAGCCACTAGGATTACAGGAATGTATCACCATGCCTGTCTTGTCCTAGAGATTTTGATATGTTGTAGCTATGTTCTTATTTGTTGCTAAGAATTTTTAAAATTCTCCCCTTCTATGATCATGTCTTATTCAAAAGCATATTATTAAATTTCTATGTGTTAAAATAGTTTCTATTTTTTATGTTTATAATTTAATTCTATTATGATCTGATACGATACAAGGGATTATCTCCAGTTTTAATGTGCTAAAACTTTGTGTTCTGAAATATGGTCTATTTTGGAAAAGAGTCCGTTTTCAGCTGAGAAGAAAGTGAATATAGTTGTTGATAGATGAAATATTCTATAGATGTCTGTGAGGCCCATTTTATTAATAGTATTTTTTAATTCTGAGGAGTCTTTGCTTAGTTCATGTCTGGACAGTTTATCTCTTGTTGGGAGAGGTATGTTGAAATCACACAATATTACTTTATTGGGGTCTATTTGAATATTTATATTGAGTAGAGGGTTTTTTTGCAAGTAAGTGTACCAGCATTTGAAGAATAGGTATTTACAACCATTAAATCTTATTAGATGATTCCCTTAACCCATGTGAAGTTACCTTCTTTGACTTCTGATTAATTCTGGCTTGAAGTCTACTTTGTCAAATATGAAAGTAGCTCATCCTGCTTTCTTTCAGTTTCCATTTGCATATTTATATCTTTTTCCATCTGAGTTAGTCAGCTTTTCCTCACTGACTAAAATATCTGACAAGTACAACTTAGAGAAGGAAGTTTATTTTGGCTTATGCTTTTAGAGGTTCAGTTCATGGTCAGTCAGTTCCATTGCTCTGGGTCTGAGGTGAGGTAGAGTGTCATGGCAGAAGGATGCAGTGGAGGAAAGCAACTCAGCTCATGGCAGCCAGGAAACATAAAGAGCAAAGGTAAGTGGCCACAGGGGAGATGAACATTTCCAGGGCGTGTCACCCTTCTATACCCATCCCCCACCTGCCTGTAGTTGTTTTCTAGTTAATCAGCTCAAACTTGTATTGACAGATTAGGTTTAAAACTCTTGTAATCTAATTATTTCACCTCTGCATTAACCCAGGAACTTTTGGGGAACACCTCATATCCAATCTATAACACCATTCTTTCACCTTTAACTTGTGGATGTCTTTGCCTCTAAGGTGAGTCTCTTGTAAACAGCATATGGTTGGATCTTGTTTTAAATATACTCTACCAGTCTATGACTGTTTATGGGATAGTTGAGACCATGTACATTGAATATTATTAGAGAAATGACTTTTATTTCTGCCATTTTGATTTATTTCTAATGTTTAATTTCGGCTTGTTTCTCCTTTATTTGACTCTCTTCTAGTATGATTTATCCATTCACTGGATCTGATGATTTAAATTTATTCCATATAAAATTTTTCATTAAGTCTCTTCTGTAGTGTTGGCCTAGTGATCACAAATTCTCATAGTTTCTGTTCATCTTAGAAGGTTTCTATTTCATTTTCAATTCTAAAATACAATTTTAGAATTGAAATGGTTATAGCAATTTTGTTGGCACTCATTATCTTTCATCCATTGTTACTTTCAGGGCCTGGTATATGTTATTCCATGCTCTCCTGGCTTTTAGAGTCTGGGCTGAGAGAGCAGAAGATCATGCAATTGGTTTATTTTTAAATTTACCTTCTGTTTTTCTCTTACAGCTTTTAAAATCGTAACCTTGTTCTGTATATTAGACATTTTAATTATAATGTATCTTGGCAAGGATCTTGTCTATATGGGGTTCTAAATACCTCTCTTACTTAGATTTTCATCTCAATCTTAACATTTCAAAAACTTTTCACTGAAAAGTTTTTGTATTCCTTTGGTTTGTATTTCGGTGCCTTCTTCTATGCAAGTAATTCTTACATTTGTTTCTTGATGTTATACCAGATTTCTTCAATATTCTGGTCAAGGTCTCTTTTCATTTTATCTTTATTATTGGCTTTGATTTTAAGATTATATACTTCATCTCTGAGGCTGAAAACCTGTATTCTGTGTAGTCTGATTTATTGGTGATGCTTTCAACTAAAATTTTAGATTTTCATTTCTGGGATTTCTGTTTTTTTATTTTTATTCAGATTCTATATTGAAATATTCTTTCACTTCCTATAGTATCTCTCTGAGTTCTTTTTTTAGATCTTCTTTTAGTTCATTAAATATCTTACTTATCAACTTTCTAAATTCTTTATGTGACATTTCCTCCAATGTGGTGTCACTGAGTTTAAGTGTTGGGTTGTGAGCTATTTGGGATGGTTTATTCTCTTGCTTTTTCACATTTTTAGTATCTCTTCTTATCTAGTGTGATGATTCTCTCTTCCATCTATGTTTTTTTTTTAATAATGTCTTTATTTTATTGCTTTGTATGTGGTGCTGAGGATCGAACCCAGGGCCTCACGCATGCGAGGCAAGCGCTCTACCGCTGAGCTACAATCCCAGCCCTCCATCTATGTTTTTATAAGTAGATTTTTTAAAGGCAATATTTTATCTATTTTTGTATAAGGGACATTTTAGTGAGTCACTCTCTCTTTACTAAGTTCATTGGGCTTGGTGAATATATTAGTGTCAATATTTTCACTCATTGTGACCACTGCTCTGTCTAGTCTCTAGCACCACATTGAGATGATATACCTGTCCCTAGTAATTATAACCCCTTCAGAACAAAGCCAAATACTAATAAACATTCTTTTAAAATAAACTTTTTGAAGATGTTCTCCAGCAGTCCACTAATCCAAGTGGTCAATGGAAGTGATTTCCTTGAATAGGTTGAGAAATTAGATAATAAAGTAAAATTGCTATTATACTATAGTTAGCTCTTTCGTCAGCTGTTCTCTCATTGCCTCTATTCTGGGATATGGAGGAGTCAAGTCTTACTATCTAGTTCCCCTCCACTAGCTTCTGGGTGCCAGTTAATTAACTATCTTATTTATTTTTCTTGCTGAGGTTTTTAAAATAGAGTCCTTGCTGGTGTTTCTGATATTGTGCAGTTTATTCATTCTCAGCTCTGACCCAAACTATTCAAACTTGTTAGGGGAGCCTATATATAGAGTTTTGCTCCCTTTTTGCCTCACCAGCTCTTATGTATCCCTTCTACTGAGATTCTCAGTCCATGTGCTATGGGAAGGAGCATAGGATGCATCAGCCTATATTCTAGCTTCTTCTAGGTTTGGAAGAGGTAACCATGGACCACTAGATTTGTTCTGAATTTAATTGGTGTCAGTTTCCCATGCCTATCCCCAATCCCAGAGCTCAGATTGCCTTTTTCAAGTGAAGGAGTCCTTCATTTGACTCAGCTCCAAAACCCAATTTACCAGTGCTAAATGGCTATTTTGATTCAATCTTGGGGAGCTGCTATGATAATGTGAATTCTTCTGATCTACCTTCTTTCATTCCCAAAAGGGTAACTTAAATAAATTAAAAGGATGTTTAAAATATTAAGAGTAAAGAAATTGGGAATTAAGGCAAAAGGAAGTTTAGTGCATTCCAAAGGTAAAAGGAAATAAGATGGAAAAGAAGTATCATAGCAAGGCCATAAAGATGGATGAAATGATGGGGGGAAGAACAAGATATTTTGGGAGAAGAGCGGAGAATAAGAGTAGCAAAAGCAAACAAGTAGAATAAGACAACCAAAAACAAACAAACCAAACAACTATAATCACTACCTCTTAGAAAACAAAACCAAATAGTAAAAGGTTGATAAAGAAAAAAATGATAAGAAAAGTGGGGAAGAAGTAGAAATATTTGTGTGTATCAGCAAATATAACCAGAACAACATCAACTACCAAAATAATTTTTAAAAGAAAAAAATGAAAAAAACTTAATGAATTTTCTCCCCTAAGATGGTAAAATTATGCATATTTTCAGCCTATTTCAGACTTTTTCTTTTTTCTTGGGCTAAATGCTTCTTAGAGCAAGGGTTGAATGTTATTAAATCTGTCCTCCTTTTGCAACTTTTACCAATCTGTCTGCAGACTGACCTGGAAATGTAGCTGATTGAAATAGGTCTTAGCTTCTCTATTCATCAGTACAGGGTAGATGGAACTAGAAGTATCATCTATTGCAGTTTTGTCTGGATTTCTTAGATCACTGAATTTCTAGGTTGGAAGTGGTGCAGAGATCAACTTGGAAAATTCTGGTGGCTAGTTCTAAGTGGAACTTTGGATCTTTGTCCGGGACATCTTTCAAAGCAATTAAATCATTGCACCCATAGGGATGGTCAGATGCCGATCTCACTTGGCATCTGGGTCTCTAGCATCTCCCAAGAGTTTTACTCATAGGATGGGGTAACTGTTCACTCTGAATAGATGGGGGCACAGCAGGTTTCCTATAACCCTCTTCCCCCAAATATGAGCTTCCAAGTCTCTATCCCAGAATGTAATCACACCCATCAGTTCATTTCCCCCCAGTCTTTTTCAGTTAGTCCTTAGAGCTACAAAGCCCAAAGGGATAGCAGTTTATACTCTGTATCTCTGTCCTGAATCCTCCTGGAACCACTTCTCTGTAACTGTCGTGGGATTGTGATCTGCGAGGTGAACTTTTGCTCACACAGAACGCACTGAATGGGACAGAGTGGAAGTATTTGCTAAGAACTTCCAGGTTTCTTATAGGAGCAAAATTCAGCATAACCTCCTTGAGCTGGATCTCTACCTCAGTTCTTCAATTTTCAAACCCCAGTTGGCTATGTACTCTTTGTATCAGCTAAGTACAGACTATCTTCTACAGGTATTTATGTGCCAAATCCGTCTGTGTTTCTCTTTCTCTTTCTGTTGCGTCCTCCCTTTGCAGTGACACAATACCAGTGCCATCAATGGCCAAGCTTAGGTGTATTCCCTCTTATACTGTATTTTTCAACACCAAAATCTTTGAGCTTCTTCAAAAGTCTACTGAGAGGCAAATATTGATTTATAATGATTTTCTTTAGGTACCCACCTCAGTATGAAGCAGTATTCCTGTTGTTTTAATTCCAAATAGCAGAGCATCTGGGAAGTATATCCTTCCTCTACTCCACTGTCTTTATTCCCCTCAGTTAAAATTTTTGAATGAGTGAATGAATAACAATAATAATTAATAATAATATTAATAATTTATATTTAAAAGTACTGAATCAGAAAGAAACCTAGTTCCTCTTAAACTCATGTCCTTTAAAGAGAAGTTATGTAAACACATAATTATTAAATATCACAGTAGCTAAAGAGATGAATATTGGATCAGAATACCTGGGTTGGAATCCTGACTTCCTTCTATACTAGTTTTATTATTCATTGAAGAAGATAATCTAACTAAGGCTCCATTTACTCATCTGTAAATCAGAGTACCTGTGGTAGATAGTGCAGATTGACTTACTACCCATTCCAGTTCTACTACAGCTCATTTCTTATTGAATCTTCTTAACTTATTACCTTATCTCTTCTAAAACCAAAACTGCATTCTTAGATTCCCTTGAAGCAAAGATTTCACTTGGAACTTGGTTTCACTGAGCAAACTTAAAGACAAAAGGGAGCTGAAAAGGAAGAAAAGGAAGCAGCCATCATGGTGGTTCCGATGTCTGGTTCTTTGAGCATAGTTTCAATAAAATGCCTTAAATCTAGATGTAGATACAGATCCCCATGGATGAAACCAATCCTTAGTTCTTCTAACATAGTCAGGTGGTACAGGGATTATCTCTTCTGTTGACTTTAACCCTGGATGCCTTGTTTCTGGTTGTGAAACATCCAGGCTTGGTTCTCCAATCCTCCCAGAGATTCTGTGAGCTAGTTGATTTCTGGAATAATTCATTTACAAAAAGCTAAAAGGGATTCTGTGGCTTTCAGAAATGAAATCTAGAAGATTGATTTTCAAAATTTTTGTTAAAAGGATTTATCTAAATATAGGATCTGTCCTTGACATCTGAACACAAAGTCTGGCAAATTAAGCTGAGACAGCCAATACTATATTTCCCCCAAAAACCCTATTGTTACTTTCTCCAATTTAGTATCAGCACCCTTTCCCAAAACTCCTCGAGGAGGAAGTTTCTTTACTGAATACATGTATATATGGACATAGGTAAAGTTTTGACAAGTGCTCAATTCAGTTGCTACTTTAAATAAATAATATGTTGAGATAAATTTAGAAGAACACACTGCTAAATTATATAACAAATGACATTCCTCCTTCCTGTTTAATTATTTCATACAAATAAATTCCTATTACTTATATATCTTTTAAAGGACAAATCTTGTAGCTATTAAAACCTCCCTATTTGTATAGTGTTTTCCATTTTAAAACAAAAAGTTCTCACGGGATTTAATCCCATGACAACTCTGTAAGGCATTTGGTAATATTGCTGTTAAACAATAAGCAAACCAAAGCCAAGAGAAACTAAAACCTGGCAGAATCAGAACTTGAATGTGGATCTTCTGATTCTAAATCATGTGTTTTCTTGTTTTACCATTACTGATCAGCAATTTATGGAGAACAGCTCTCTGTAAAATGAAATAAATTTTGATTATCAGAGGCAAATAAAGGACTTGAATCAGAGCCCAGAATACCCATTGATTAGGTTTGCAATTTGGGGCAAGCTAATAAATCTTTTCAGGTTCATTTGTATCTAAAAAATGAAGATGCCACACACTTCTGCTCAAGATGAGCCCATTAGTTCATTGTACATCACAATGAGAAAGTATAAGAGTGAAAATCTAAAAGACAAGATCAAATTTAAAAGAAAATAAACATTTCAGCTGTCCTAAAGTTAAATCAAAACCCATGTTTTACAGGTATGAGCCTGGGGACTCTAAAAATGATCCAGAGGTTCAGTAACTGTATGGCAGAAGGACTAATAATGTTCTGTTCTGTGCAAAAGTGGAGACTGGATCTAGGCTACTGTTAGAAGCCAGGTCAGAGACAAGGTAGAGGTAGGGAAAATGGAGGTCTGAAAGCCAAATTTCAAAAATAGAAAAATCTAAAATTAAGAAGTATATCCAGCAAAATCAACAATCATATTATGATTCCTTCCAATTGAAATTAATTTTATGAAACAGTCCAACATTTTTAAATGCTTAAAGAGTAACATAAATAACTTTCATTCAGAAAGAAAACAAAAAATCTGTTCATCAAAAAAACAGTAAATAGCCAAAAGAAATTAGAACTACTTAAAGTGGAAAATACGTTTGCTGGATAGGTATAAAATATTGTATGAGCCTCTGTTTTATGAATTGAAAGATCTCATACTATGAAATGGAGAATAAAGTGAATGAAAGATTCTGTAATAGAAGTCTAAGCTATGGGCCTGGCAAGGAGTTGGGGTATGAGGATAAGACTATCTTATTCCTTTTAAGAGAAGGAAAGACTCTCTTGACAGGATATATTGACAATCATCCTCGAATTTGCATGGAGAACTACTCTTCTGGGACAACTTGCCCTGCTCTATATGGGAAGGAAGAAAGGATTTGTGCCGTAAGTTACCCATAAAATAACCCACTGCTGTTTCTTGTTGAGGGAGGAGAATGGGAAAAGGATCTCAATAAATTAAGACTATTATTATCCTTTCCTTCTGGACAAGAAAAAAAAAATCACCATCTGGAGAGGACTCTGGACATTGAGAGTTTAAGCTTTCTCTAATGTGCATTTCTTTGGTGGTGTGAATTTGAAATTGAGCATGGAACCTGAATCTGTGTATGGTATATTTTCATGCAAATGTGCACATGCATATCTTAATTCTTGTTCTGTTCCACTCAAAAGTGGGTGGAGATATGTATATTATTGAGCAAGTATAATTTTCATACAAGCTTTGTGTGGGCAGTTTCCATTCTGGCTAAGCATCTTAACAAAAATGCAAAGCTTGGATAGGAACAGTGGGATTTTCTAAGTGTTAATATTATAGCATGAATGTTTCTAATCATTCTCTAGGCCTGGTAGATCTTGAATTAGAAAGAATAGAGTCATCCAGCACCAGAAGGCAAATTGTCACATGGTGCAAATTGATATACAGAAAATAGATATACAGTGATACTTCCTATCTTTTTAAAGTGTGTGTGTGTGTGTGTGTGTGTGTTAGAGGAGCAAACAGTCTTAAAGCAAAAGGGGTGTATGAAGTATGATTGAGTTGTACCTACCCTACAATTCATTCACACTGTTTTAAAAATACTGAGAACTGGAAATGAGACTTTGATCTCCCTAAGACCTAGTGGAGTCAGTGATGCTAATAAGTTTGAAAAAAAAATGGAAGCAGAAAAAGGGTAGGAGCTGAGAATAGTAAATGCTACCATCTTTAAAGTGAAAAAAAATAACAAAGCTTCCCTAGAGACATAATTCAAGATTGGGAAACAACTGAAAGAGGCAAAAACAAACTGTAGCAAGTGAGTTTTGGTGACTTTAAAACACAGAGAATTTTCCATTTAGAATCAAGATATGAACGTGCAGCCAGCTTAACAGGCAATTTTTCCTTGGTGATATAAAGAACTTCATGGGAATCTCATCCAGTGATTGATGCAGAAGTACAGGCTATATTAGGATGTGAAAATAGACATGTTTATAAAGATCTGATTTATGTATAAAATTGTACCATCCTAAAATGAGTAATGAAACTGTGCTTATAATTATGCACCTGCTTCTTGAATCTATCCCTTAATTTCTATTCTCAGAGTCATTAGGATCGCTTACCTTTGCCTAAATTATTGCAGTAACCTTTTAACTAGCCTTCTGCATTTAGTCTCTTCTCAGTCTAAAGGATTTTACTGCTCAGAAATTTTCAGTGATTATCCATTGCCTACTAAGCACAAAATAATGGCAGTCAGTATCCTCTGTGATCTGGATCCAAACTTATATTTCCAGCTTTATCTGCCATTTCTATGTACTTTATGCTTCAGCCAAATTGGCTAATCACATTTCCCAAACATCCTCCACGGTTATATTTGTGAAACACAAACATGATCCTGTTTGTTGACCTACTTAAAACCTTTCTGTAACTTACTAT
This sequence comes from Geosciurus inauris, assembly GCA_004024805.1. Taxonomy (NCBI): domain Eukaryota; kingdom Metazoa; phylum Chordata; class Mammalia; order Rodentia; family Sciuridae; genus Geosciurus; species Geosciurus inauris. The sequence goes on along the minus strand of PVHX01003406.1, from coordinate 100,106 downwards.
TATTTCTTTGTAGGATCAATTTCAAAGTTCTTTGTCTACAAATACTCTAAACCTGGCCACTGTCAAACTCTCCAGCCTTATCTCTGCTCACCAGACCCCAATTCATCCACCCTACAACCTGCAATTCATCTATATGGAACTACTTTAAATTATTCAAATAAGTTGATCTGTTTCTTACCCTTAATCCTTTGTTAAAGTTGTTTCTTCTCCCTTCTATACCTTTCCTGCCCCATGGTCCACTTAGATTAGACTCAACTCAAGGCCATCACCTTTACAGAAACCTTTCTATTTTCATAAAACTTGATCACCATCTTTCTCACATGTGTGCACTACTTGTTCTCCAGTAACTCCAGTGCCAAATACATGTTCTTAACATTGAAACTGTCACTTTTTTTTGCATTAACTATGCAAAAAATGTCTAGGATCTTTCTAAGGACAGGGGCAATGTCTTATTTATCTTTTTGGCTGTAGCACCTCACACAATATAGAGAACAGATTAGAGTTCAATAAATAGTTGTGAAGTACTAACTAACTCCTTGAGTATATGGCCTGTGAGGTGTTCATTGTTAATAATGAATATTGGTGGAGAGCATGAATAAATGATGAATACTTATCATCTACATGCCTTATCTTAATATGTAAGAGTAGTCTCTTAAGACCACACATTGTGTATGTTGTAGAGCAGTGTTTCTCAAACTTTACATATGAATCACATGGCAGGTCTTGGGAAAATGGTACTGTTTCAGTAGATCTGAGTTAGAGCCCCAGTTCTGCATTTCTGATAAGCTCCTAAGAGTTTTCAGTGCTGCTGATTCTCAGACCACACTTAGAATAAACAAACTGTAGAGAATAGTAAAGGAAAAGATTTCACGCAAGAGGTTCAAGGGAAGGACAAATAGTGAAAAGAACTCAATACAAGGTTAGGACTACTTAGTGATGCCAACAAAAGTCAAATCCAGTTGTGAATATATCCAGACAGGCCTTTTTTGAGGGTGTGCTAGGGGCTGAGATTTTATCTTTATCTCTTTAAAAGCAGCCCCCAGAGTCAGGCTTTTCTCCCTATTTATTCCTCCAGTATGATTCAGTCTGTGTGATTTTCTCTACATAAGAGCTCCCCAGATTCCTTTTTTAAACACTAACCTGAAGCTGTTCTCCTCTCTGCTTCCCATAAATATAAGTAGTCTTTGCTTCATTGCCCAAACCCTGGAAATCCAATCTTTGCAGTTTTTAGAAGCTCTCCAGCTGCCTGAATTGTTTTGCCTCCATGTTAATCTGAAACTGCTTTTCTTCTCCCAGTGAAGGAACCAGCTTCACCTTTGTAAAGAAGAATTTCCAAGCAGCTACTGCTGTGATTGATAAATACCAATCTCATTCTGAAAGACTGCTCTCCCCACCCCACTTTTAGGGAAACATGAAGCAGTCAGAATTTTAAACTATGGGGTGGCTTAGAAGAACACCAGTATTCATACTGTTGACTGGTCAAATGTCATGAAGGAAAAGCAAATGTAGGGGAGAATACTGGAGCTTTGACTGACAGCTGCAGGAGCTTGTAAATGCATGCAATATCATGGAAACTGCCAATGCTTTGCTAGTGTCAATTTATAATTAGAGATGCCATTTTAAGAGGGAATTTTGACATTTAATGCTACTAGTTGATTTTTTCAGTAATATCTAACTCCATATTCTAGTACTATCTCTTTTTTCAGGAAGTATACCCAGAGGTATGAGGTTCAAACCAATAAGCCACAAGCATGTTATAACTCATTTTATGTCTTAAAATATAAAACAAATTTAAGCCATACATACAAATGCAAGCATATACATGACTGTAATTTAATTATACTTGTTAAATTTATAAAAATTAAATTATAAAATGTTATTATTTAGAAGCAAGCTAAGTGCTTACAAACCTTTCTTTTTAGAACAGCAGTACCCCAATGAACCCTTTGATATGTTGTTTAGGCACATTCAAATGCATAAAAATGGTGTATTTGATATCTGTGAAGTCATGCACTTAAGATTCTCCAAAACTGCACATAACCTATGACCTCGAGTATTAAGTGGTTTATGTGCTGGTTAAAATCTAAGGCTGTTTGATTAATTTTGAACTGATGGGATAAAAATTGACTTTCTCCATTAACAATAAGCCGGCACATGTTTATAACTGACTTTAGAGTTTCCACTGATTTCCAAGGAGCTATCAATTTCTGTTAACTTTTTGGAGTGTGAAAGATCAAAAAGATCTACTATGTGAATGCCAGAAACTTCTAACTAACAAACACTTATTTGTTCAAGATTTCAAACTCATCTATCAATACAGGAATGTATCTTTAAAATCTGCAAAATGCCATTAAAAATTAATCCCATTTTAGCTGGACACGGTGGTACACATCTGTAATCCCAAGGGCTCTGGAGGCTAAAACAGGAGGATCCCAAGTATAAGGCCAGTCTCAGCAACTTAGGAGGCCCTGAGCAATTTAGTGAGACCCTATCTCAAAATTAAGAACAAAAAGTGCTGGGGATGTGCTTAGTGGTAAAGCACCCCTGGGTTCAATCACCAGTATCAAAAGAAAAAATTGATTCCATCCTACTCCCTATCTTCCTAAAACAGACATATGCAATCCCAGAAGATTCTTTGGAGGGAAAGACAACCTTTGTTTTAGAAGACAATCATGAATTGTAGAATTTCAGAACTGGAATGAATCCTAATACAACATATGCTAAGTGGGAAAAAATGCATAATTTTCTTTAAATTTGAAAAACTTTCAGTCATTATCTCTATGAATATGTTTTTAGTCTCTCCTTCCACTATTATTCAGGGACTTTGATTACATATATTGAGCTACTTGAAGTTGTCCCACATTTAACTACTGTTCTTTGTTCATTTTTTATTTGATTCTTTTTTTACCCCTGCATTTACTTTGGATAGGTCCAGTTGTTGTGCCTCCAAGTTTATCAACGCTTTCTTCTGCATGGTTGATGCCCTTTATTTTATCCAGTGTATTTTTCATTTCAGACTTTGAATTTTTATCTCTATAAGTTTGGTTTGAGTCTTTTTTTATGTCCTTCAGGACTCTATTCAGCTTTTTTTTAATATATGGAATACAGTTTTAATGTATGTTTTAAGTTTTTAATTTCTTCATATGCTTATTCTAACCTCTCTCAATTCTGGGTAAGTTTTGATTGATTATTTTATCCTCTCATTGAGTCCTATTTCTTGCTTATTTTCTTGCCTGGAAATTTTTGATCAGATGCCAGACATTGTACATTTTACCTTGTTTGATGATGGATGTTTTTCTATCCCTATAAATGTTCTTGAGATTTTCCTTGGATACAGTTGAATTACTTGGAAACATTTTGATATTTTTAATTATGTTAGGCCAGAATACAGCAATACTAAAGCAAAGGCTAATATTTCCTATTACTGAGATAAAATCCTTCTGTGTACTTTGCCTAATTCTAAGCTGGCTCTTGGGAATAGGCACTATTCCTAGCCCTGTGTGACCACTGGACACTCTTACCGCTAATTCTTTCAAGTGATTCTTTTCCCAGCATTGGATATGCTGATTATAACTCAGATGAATGCTCAAAGAAATCCCTCTATGGATCTTTGAAGTTTTGTCCATGTGTACCATCTCCTTTACATATTTTGACCTGACAACTCTTATTTACCTTGGTCTTTCCAGACTTTCAGGTCATCTTTTCAATTCAGAGAGACTCCTACTCCAGCTGAGTTCCCTTTTCCTGAACCACAGCCTAGAGAGTCTCTGAAGGCACATAATTTGAAGCAATTGTCGGACTCAATTGTTTGCTATTTCTTGGAGATTTCTGGACCTCATTTCCTGATGTCCAGTGTTTTACAAATTATTTTACATATTTTATCTTTACTTTTTCTTATTTTAGGAAGGAGAGCAGGTCCCTGCTACTCCTTATCTAAAAGTAGAAACCCTTATAAGATTTACAATGCTTTTATTTTTCTAAGACATTGTTGAAAGTGCTATCAGGAAAAGCCTAACTACACGCAGAAAATATTAACATGTAATATACCAAGTTAGTCTAAAAACAGATATATCAAAATACTAGCACATGCATATACATTCACATTAAGAAATGAACATAATATAAAAATCTTAGCAATAGTACTGATCTCTGGGATTATGGCTGATTTGTATTCATTTTCATACTGTTTAAAATTGTGTTCTACTATGGAAACATATTAATATTATGAAAAATGAATATTATATAACTTTGGGAGAATGAATAGATTTTTATTTTTACTGGAAAATAACAAACGAAGAATAATGGGTGATTTATAATATATTTATATTTACATATTTAATGTATAGTATATACTACAATATATATGGCGTATCTAATTTCATAGAGGGAATCAGGTATATTTACCAATGAATGGGACACAACAGTGGAGGTAGTAAGGTTCACCTTACTAGAAACTCTTCTCCAAATCTAAATGACCAGTATTCAGGGTGACTAGGAATGCATACCTCAGTGGTTGGTCTTGAAACCAGATAACATTTAAGCTCCTTGCAATTCTGATTTCTATAAATACTGTTTCTTTTGAGGAAACCTAAATGTTAGTAAATTTTTAAATTTCAAGGACAAACTGATTCCCTTGGAAATAGATGACTTTATACAGCCTCTTTGTGGTCAAGAATGAATAATTCCCATGGAACTGTTAGATAAAATGATTTCAGAGAATGCGGAGAACTAGCTAAATGAACAATTTAACGTAATTGTAAGGAGATGAAAGATAATGAAAAGACTAAAAATCAAATATAGTCTAAGATTCTATTGGAAAGGAACTTATTAAGCTAAGTAAATATATAATAGCACTCTTGGGAGCTCAGAAGAGTGTACTCTAGAGCAAAGCAGTCAGAGGGTGTAATGTGGAAAGGACTATAGACATCTTCTAGATCATCGTTTCCCAGCATAGCAACAGACCTGAATCCTAACTCTGCCACTTTAAAGCTACAAGGCACTGCCTGAGCACTTGGCCTCTTTGTCCCACAACTTTCCATCTGTAAAATCAGGATTGAAATGGGTGTAGTGAGGATTATATGAATGAACGTATATGAATAATTTAGAATAGCATTTGGCAACTGTAAGCTTTAAATAGAAGTTATTATTTTAGGTATGGATAAATGAACTTTTAAAAAAATTAATATCCTTATGTCTAATTTGAATTTGAAAATAATGAAGATAACTGCTCATTACACTGCATTTATACAGATGTTATTGCATAAATAATGTCTGTTTATACAGACATTATTTGTGATGATGATATAAAGTTGAAAACACTAGTTGTATTTTTTAATTAAGCAAATACTAGCACAATTATATGTACATGTTGCAAAAATCATACTGGTAATATACAAAAGACTATGTACAACCCAACCCTTTCACTTAATAAATTAGGAAAATGGGATTCAAAGAGGAAAAATATAATTATATAAGGGTATAGAAGCAAAGCAATATGAAAATATAAATAGATTGTTAGTCCCCTTTTATTTATTATATTTTTATTTTTTGTGGTGCTGAGGATGGAATGCAGGGCCTTGTACATGCTAGGTAAGCCTTCTCCCATTGAGCTACATCTGCAGGGCTAGTCACCTGCTTTTATATTTATTCTTCTAAGTCTTCATTCCTGCCTTTTATACTTTGACTTCTGATTCTGTAGAGACACAGACAATAATAGCTTACTTTCTTCAGAGTTCCCTTTCTCCCTATTCTGTATAACTCATGCTGTAAAAATAATTTACTTTCATAATTTCAATAACCAACCTTAAACTTTAACCCTGGCAGAAAAAGTAAAATAATTTAGTTAGTCCAAATGTAATAAATAATGCAAATGGCAGTCAATAAAGTTTAAAATATAAAGCAAGTAGCATATTTAAATAAAACACAAAAACAAGAAATAACTCTGTTTAGTATATTTTATGCATGAAAAGCATTCTAATCAGAACTGGAATTGAGCCCCCATTGAAGATGAGAAGAAATAATGTGACGATTCTGTGCTGTCCAAGAGAAGAGAATTCAAGAAATGAAAATCACTGGCCATTAATTTTAGCTTTTGATAGTAAAACAATAGAAAAGGCACGTGTCTACGTGAATGTCATGCAAAAATTAAATACAGGGAGCATTCAAACAGTTCTATCTAATGTAAGTAAATACATGTCACAGTACAATGATACTTCCGCAATAAAAATAGATAAGACAAAATGAAGCATAATGGAAGAAATGCACAACTCTGTCTAGAAGTTAATAGAGGATATATAGTTGAGCTGACACTTTAGTTGACTCTTAGAAGTAGAATCTTCTTGGTGGATGATGTAGAGGAAGTGCAACCCAAACAGAGAAAACCAAGTTAAGCAGAGTTGGGTGCATTCAGAGAATGGCAAATCATTTGACATGGTTGCATCACAGGAAACTCACAGCAGAGAATAGCAAGATATGAATAGATAAAAGTAGATGCAATTACTTTGCAGAAACTGTGATTTTTTTTTCTTTATGGGTAGGTTGAAATACAAAACCAAAAATATAGGCCTATCTCACTACATGGGTGTCAAAGACAGTCTTACATGGAAGCACATAAATATACTTACTCTTGAATTTGAGGTAAAAATATTTATGTATCCATTTATTCATTAGGTTAACCTTTGTTCTTCTATTTTATAATGTGTTAGATCACTCATTGTTAAGAAATAGGACAGCTGCTTGGTGTAGATTTGACAAATGAACGTTTGGTCTGAGTAGTTTCAGAATTGCACCTCATGAAAAGTCAGACAAGCTGATCTAACAATTCTCACTGTAATTTGGAAGAGACTAATCTAAAAAGAGACAGTTTGGAACAAGTAGACATTTATTTCACTATTTTCTATGCAGGTACTATATAGGACTTCCTATTCCCAACTCACTATATAAGTAAAGCAGGTAATACTAATGAACACTTTTATATTAAAAATGAAAAGAACAATGTTATCCATTACCTTTAAGCCTCTATATGTTGCCAATGACATTGTTGATTGTCAAAAATTCTTATATCATCTGAAGACTCCCATTTGCTAGTCACCAGATAAACCTTTGTGCAAAAAGTGCATACATTACAGAGTGGCTCAAGATATGACTCATTTAACTCAGGTAGCCTTCTACCTGGAAAACTCTAGAAATCATTCCTAAGATATATTTTGATGTCATTGTCAAAATCCAATCCTAAAATTCTGCCAAATTCTTCAAGAACATTTTCTAATAAAACTAATTATTACACTTGTTTTCCCCTTGAACTGGGAAATTGAATAGTGTAATTTGCCATGAAGTAAAATTAATACTCTAAAATTTTGTACTTGTCAAGAGGGAATCATTCATTTCTGCCATTCTATTTAAATGTAAACTTATATTTATGATATATCTCAATATATAATAATACAATAATAATTATATGTAATATATAATATAATAATTTATAGTGTATGTATAGCTTTCTCAATAAAAGATGCTGTGTTTTTCTTTCCTTCTCATTCTGCTCTTATTTTTGGTATGGTTCTAACTAGCACATTGTATGTACTTGTAAAATATTTTGTGATTATAAAATCTAATGAAAAGTTCCTGAACATTTTTTGACCATTTGAAACTACCTGGCACTCTTTTTTAAAAATGTGGGCAGATTATTAATACAACATCCTGGGTACTTTCCAATTTGAGCTAGGTTTCTCCGATAGCTTCAATTTGCATACGGAATTTTCCTTCATTTCCAACTCAGAATGCTGGTAGTGTTTATTTCTGTACTGATACCTGTGACATCAGTCTCTCTCCATACCCAGCAGCTTTTATGAAACTGAGAAAATTATACTTTATTTATTCATAAATATACCCTTTTGATGCAACACAGTGTATATTTAGTGGCCCATTTAAATGACCCTCTTTTCTTTTTAATTCTTGGATACACCCACCCATTTGCAGAATCTGCATATTTCTTTTTGTGTACATATTTTTCAACTTGCTGGGATTCCTGGTAATGCCATAGAGAGACCATTTAGCATGGGGCTGTAAATTCCTCACTGGGTTATCCATTTCTAGATTCATACTGGCAAGAGCAAGTTCTATTTGTTTAATAAATAGAGCATAAGAAATGATGGGATTTTAAATAGTGATCTCTGAAAACACATTCTCTAGTAAAAGAATAACAACAACAGGAATCACTCTAATATTAAGAGATAACGTTTATTAAACACTTGCTGTGGTCAGGCACTCTACCATGTGTCTTATATTTAATAGCTTGTTTTATTCTCACAAAGCCCAATTGGGTAGGTAATATTGTTTTTCCTATTTTAAAGTTGAGAAAACAGAAGCACAAAGATGTTTCATAGCTTGCTAAGAGACACCTAAGAGCAAATGATAAGAGTTTTAATTTAAATTTAGGCAACATGACTATAGAATTTATACTTATATTAGGATTCTCCAGAGAAGCAGAACCAATTTCATGTGATTGATGGATAGATAAATAGATAGACAGACAGACAGATAATAAAGAACTGGCTCACACAGTTACAGAGAAAGGCAAGGCAAATCCCAAGATCTGTAGGGGGAATGGCAAGCTGGAAACCCAGCATAGCCAATAGTTTAGTCTCAACCTGAGTCTGAAGGCCTGAGAACCAGGACAGCCAGTAATGTAGCTCTTATCTAAAGGAAAGCAAACGTGATAACCAGAAAGAACCAGCATTTCAGTTTGAGTCCAAAAGCCAATGTCCTAATCTGAAGGTAGCTAAGTAGGCAGAGTCCTCCCTACAAGAGGGAAGGGAGGACTCCCTACAAGACGGAGCCATTTTGTTTTATTCAGACCTTCAAAGGACAAGATGAGACCCACCCATAATAAGAAGGGCAGTCTGTTTTACTCAGTCTCCCAATTCAAATGTTAATCTCATCCAAACACATACTTATAGATGCCTGACTAAATAAATCTGATAATATAAAATTAACCATTATAATACTTTTAATCATCATTCTAATATTTCACAGTTATATGGCATCTCAGTAATGAAAGATAATAAATTATATATTCTCCCATTTCCAAACATGAGTTGAATACATGCAATTATCTATCAAGGGAAGAATGATCATAAAACATAAATTATGATTATGCAAATATTTTGAAACCATTTTATCTCTAAACTATTTTAAATCAGACTCATGATGTAGATTTCTATGACCAAAAGAGGTAAGCGGCTTGGTTTTTTAGCTTTCCAAATGCTAAGAAGCCATGTTCCCTAGCAACATTGTGGATTCACATAAGGAATTTTCATATACCATTTATAGTAAGTTCTTTTTTTCCCTACATTGCCGCTTCACTCTAAACTCGTGATTACTAAAGAAAAAATTAGCTTTAAAGATTTTAAAGAATATTCTTAAGAGGACATCATAGTGTTTAGCTAAAATGAATGTTGTTTGTAGTATTGCTTAGACTTATTTAAAATTCATTGGAACTTCACTTTATTTTGTTCTCACTACTGCACTGATTATAATATGTGACTATTAGAAATGGCTATCAAAATTCAGTGTTACTCACACTGAGGACTTTAGTGATTGTCTTGAAATAAAGTAGGCAAAGTATAAGTATTATTTATGCCTTTTGCCTTTTATGTGTATGTAAAATATTTATGTGTAAGCAATTAGTTACATGTGTTTACATAAATATGTGCATACTATGCATGATACATATATATTAACATATGCCGCTTGATCTCTAATATCAAGAATTACACTTTGTTATTTCTACTTTGAAATTCCACTGGTAAGCAGAGTTGTCTGCTAATTTTATCAGGACTGATAGGGCCATAAAAATATACTGATTGTTATCACAGGAATACAAGAATGTTTCAATATGTAGAAAATTATTAATTTCAACCAATTAAAGGGAAAGAAACCCATGTAATTATTTCCAAAAGTGCTCAAGAAATATTTGATAAAATGCCACACTAGAAGACTGAGAAGTAAACCACCATTAGCAAACTAAATATGGAAGGTAATATCTTTAAACTGATAATTATGTATTCCCAAACTTTTGTGTTTAAGGTTGAATCCACAGAAAAACCAAAAGGAACTACAAATTATCAGGGAAAATTATCCACAAAGTTTTCAGATATAAAATTGCTATAGAGAAACCAATAGCATTTCTATATCCTTGTAGTATACCTGTATAGCCTATATAGTGTGCATGAAATATATATATATGCATGATGCTTATGTGTAAATCACATGTATACATGTACATACATGGTGCATGTATTATAATACCCTCAACAAATCCATATATTACCTAGGCATGAATTTAATAAAAGAAAGGGAAGAAAATCATAAAGCAGTTCTGAAGGATATAAAAGATGTGAATAGACTAAATATCATAGTGATATCACTTATCTCCCAATTTAAACACTAAAGCCACTATAATATTTTAACAGCTTTTCATGCAACTTGACAAGCATATACTAATATTAATGAGGAGTAACAAGGAGCCAAAATAAGTAAAAAATGATTCTGAAAATATGGTAGGACTTGTTTTGCCAGATACCAAGTCTTACCATGAAGTTAACCATAATTATGATAATATGGAATTGATTTCTATATTGATAAAATAGAGCAATAGATCATGACACGAAGAATGGACCTAAAAGCAAACCTACACATACATGGAAATGTAAGGACAAACATTTGCATATCAACCCCTACTAAGAATAATCAAATGTTACTTTTCAATATTTTCATTTCCTAAAGTAAAGTTTCTTGTGAGTCTATTCACAAGTCTATCTCATAAAAAAAATTATAAACAACAAATTTAGGAATAAAGTAGGAGAAATAGATTAGAGAGTGATAAACAAGGAGCTTCAAATATATTTGTAATATGTTATATCTTGACCTGAAGCAAATTCATACAGCTATCTCATGACTGCTTTGGTTCTTGTTCTCTGTACTTGCTATAGAGTTATGATATTTCAATCTGTCTTTAAAAAGTTAATGTAAAGTCAAATGAGATAAACACCTTTATGTCCAGATACAGTTAAATAGGCCAAAATCATTCAGTTGTTCATTCAGCCATTTGTTTAGTATACAGTCAGCAGAATGTGAACTTGAGAGACAGAGAGCAAGGTGTATTTGATGCTGAGCTGTTTTGAACTTTTAGTATTGGGATTGCTGCATATGACAGAGCTGCAAAGGTCAGAAGGTAGGGCCAGGAACCAAAATGATCATTTCATTGTGTTTTCCAAACCTGTGGATGCTACCAGCCTGGAAAGGGAATAACGGATACTGTGATGAATGAAAAAAATCAAAATGCAGAATGATCTCCAGAGGTTGTAACACTGGACAACAACCATTAGGATGAAGTTTACAAAGGATGAATATAATATCCTGCCTTGGTTACAAAAAATCATTTGCAGAGAAGAACATCATAGGACACCTGGCTTGAACATTAGTCATGTGAAAATGAACTAGGACATTTGATTGACCTGGTTTGCCATCAGATGCAGCTTTTTAAAAAATGCTTATAAAATCATACTCTGGTGAGAGAAGTACAGTGACCAGATCACCAAGAACACTTGCTTCTTTGTACAAATTAAAATAGACTACAAAACCATAGTATTTCTTCTACTGTAAATGACTTGTGTCAAAAATATCCCCAGTACCTATAATGAAATCACTCAAAAAATAATAACAATTCTCAATTACCTATTGATATATGAGCTCAAGGTAGCATAGAAAAAGTACCTTGTCAGAATTGAAGAATATCTCATTTATCCATTATCATAAGCCTCCTTTTCAACAAAACTTCATTGTAGAGAGCTGTCAGCAGGAACAACATTGTCACTCAGGAGTTTCACCTCCTCAGTCACTCTCTGACTGAAATTAGGCAAAATTTAGTAAAAGTGAACAGTAGGAAGGAGAGGGAAGAGCCAAGAATCAGCACTGCATAGGAAGTACTCAGTTATAAGTTAGTAAAAATATATAACGGATTAGGGAGAGTGAGACCCTTCTGCTCAAATGAAACCTACGCACTTAAGAAGGCCTGCCCTGCCTCCCTGATTTAAAAGTCTCTACTTCCCTTAGACTTTGCTTTATTTTCATATAATTTATCAATACTGTAATTATATATTTGATAATTTTTTATTGCCTACATCTATAGGATGAGTACAAGCATGTTGTCTAGTTCACTACTGAAATCCTAGGGTTTGGAATAGTGTTGGCACATTGTTTTAGATAGATAGATACAGATAGATGATTGATGGATCGATTGGTTGATGTCACTGTAGTCCCAAATGAGAAGCTATGAAAATATTTAGAATATATTGTTTTTCTTCTTGAAACAGAAATGTGAGATCAATAAGATGGCAAATTAACTAAATCAGCACTTCATCTATGATAGCCTTTATAAATTTAGATTTTAAAGGTATGCCCATGATTTCCAATAATACACATACCTTCCCCATGTGAATATAATTTTTAAAATTATCAGTAAATGAGGTGTACATTTCCAATAGCATGGCTTTATTAGAGTTGACTCTATTGTCACATATAAGTATTAATTGACTGTTATTCAGATGTAACCATTCTGACCACTGTGTTCATTTGCTAATGTTGCTTAATAATGAGGTGACCCTTTTGCACATTTCACAAAAGCTAACATTTGAACCCAATTAACCTAAAGGACATGATAACGAATCTCTGGATCTTTCATGGCACTTGATTTTATGTCCTTATGATATGTAATATTGTAGTAAGCTTTTAACATATCCCAACTTGCAGCATACTTTGGTTTATATAGAATATGTTTCATTGATTAGGTGATAAGCAAGAAGTAAGTCAAAGCTAAATGAGTTTGTATCCGTAACTATACTTTGTGTAAGAGAAGAAAAGCCAAATAAACATTGTCCAATTTAATTCTTTGTGCTGCTTAATATTGTGGGCCTTATTTGAAATCTTTAATTGGTGACACTGGAAAAGCCATTGGATGAAGGGAAATTCAGAGGATTCTAACATGAAATTGTTTTCTTTCAAGCTACTGTAATAATTCATATGCATAGCCTATCATTGAAAAACAATGTCACATTAACCCCTCATTCATTCCCTACCTACAAATCTTAACAACATGGCCCCTACTAACTTCCAAAGACTATTTTCAAGGGGAATCGGAGTTTTTTCAACCTGAAAAATAATTTACTTTAATTGAGCCCAGTTGACATTAAAAGCTAAATAAAATGGTAAGACTGCTGTTCTTTTGCTAAAAGGCAAACAAATACAGTCTTTGACGTAATGTATGTGTTCCTGGGAAGAGAAGTGCATAAAACATATTTTAGTAAATAGCTTCATGTTTTTAATACAGAAAGTAACTTACTTAAATAGCAAAACTGGTAAAATTTTCCTGTAAATAGATAAGTTTTTTGTCATGTGACTAACCAGCATAACATTTATTCTGAAAAAATCTGATTTTCACAAATGAAATCTCTTTACAATGGAATAAATCTGTACTGTTGTCCCACAGGAGAGAATCTCCCCAGCCATAAACATGTGTGACTCTCATGTGTGCAGCAGAGTTAAGATCTGATGAATCCCCTGTACCACTCTCTCTGTATCTGCTAAGAAATATTTTCATTGTACACCCTCCTACCCAGAATTTCTTGGCCTGCCCTAAGTTCTTCTAACACCATGTGAACAGATTGCCCTTTCCCCACTTGGAAGTACAATCCCCTAGTTGCCCTTCTTAACTAACCTCATTTGATCCTGCTCTCTCCAGTATCTTACTGTTGGTTTCTCTCTTTTTTTATACTACACTGAACACTTTTTTATACAAGTACTACCAAACATCTATAATTGTGTTTAAATATTTTGATGTTTCCTGTTATTATTTTTTACTTATGTTCATGTTTCCCCCTTACCAGAAGAATTTATCGTTTCTCCACCTGACTTTAAACTCTGTAAGGGTAAAAATAAATGTATTTGATTCACTCAGTTGCCTGGCTTATAGTATATACTTATTGTTTTTGAATGAACCACTAAGTGAGGGCTTGAGTCATCTTTTTCACCACTGTGACCAAAACACCTGACAGGAACAATTTTAGTGGAGGGAAAATTTCATTTGGAGCTCAGGATTTTAGAGGTCTCAGTCAATAGACAGCTGGCTGATTCAATTACCCAGGGTCTGAGTGAGGCAGAACATCATGGTGGAGAGAATGGTGGAAGAAGGTATCTTAGGACTTGGCAGTCAGGAAGCAGAGAGAACTCTAACTCACTAGGGGAAAAAATATAAACTCCAAAGGCAAGCCTCCAGTGACCCACCACCTCCAGCCAATACCCAGCCATATCTTACGTACCAAGGATTACCACCTAGTTAACCCATTCAATTGGATTATGCACTGATTTGGTTAAGGCTGTCATAACCCAATCATTTCACCTCTAAACTTCCTTGCATTGTCTCACATATGAGCTTTTTGGGGACACTTTATGTATAAACCATAACCGTGAGTAAATATACGATGTAGATTTAATACATAAATGTGCCTTGAGTGAATGAATGAATAAATACATAGTAAAGTCCCCTTGATCACAGGATTTCTTACTATCCCATTTTCATATAGTAATGTATTACAATACAAAATTATTGTTCAATATAACTTTGTTTCTTTACTGTGTGGGCAGTAATTGTACCCAAGCATTGAGAGGAAAAAATGTTTTTCACATTTTTTTTCTTGCTGTGATAGTTAATTTTGTATCAACTTGACTGGGCTAAGAGATGCCCAGATCTCTGGTAAAACATTATTTCTACGTGTCTGTGTGGATGTTTCTGGATGAAATTACCATTTGACTCAGTAGACTAAGATGCATAAGCATCATTCAATCCAATGAGAGCCCAGATAGAATTTTAAAAATGGAAGAAGGGTAAATTTATTCTCTTTTTGAGCTGAGACATTCATATCCTCCTGTCCTTAGTCATCAGAGCTCCTGGCTTTTAGACCTTTAGATTGTAACTTACACTGTAAGCTTCCCTGGTTCCCAGGCCTTTGGACTCACTGGATACCACCAGCTTTGCAGGGTCTCCAGCTTACCAACTGTATATCATCAAACTTCTTGACCTCCATAGTCTATGTCAGCCATTTCCCATAATAAACATCCTTATTATATATGTACATACCCCATTGATTTTGTTTATCTTAAGACACCTGATGAATACACCTGGTAACCAAGTAGCAGCTGCTTATTTTTTTCAGGCTTTACATCCATGTCAAACTGTGAACCAAACTACACAGTCAAGCTATACCTCTAAACTTTCATGTGTGTCCACCAAGCCCAACACAGACTCATCCATAGAAAGAAAAAGCAAAAGTAGGTTTATATGCATTTTATCTCCCTCTTACATGTAGTGAATTTTGAACACAGTGTTTTTCTTGCTTAAATTCTGTAGAAAAGGTGATCATGAGCCTTTTTGTTTCTAGCTTCCTTTTACTGGAAAAGTGATTTGTAAATATAAAACAAAACAAAATTGTGCTGCAACCAAATTATTACTATGCTCCATGGAGTTTATTATAATAGGCTTTGATCTGTTTGTTTTTTTCATTTGCAAATCTGAACTTCTCTGATGTTCTAAACTTAGTGGATATGTAATAAGTATGTGGGACAAAACAAAGGCCTAATGTATCATCTCCATCTTGGTTAATGTTGGAATGATAGTTTACCTATAATTATCTATAATTCATGTTCTTCTAAAAGAATAATTAGCTGAATTTGTCCTATTATCAACCACTCATTAGATAGATCCATAGGTCTATATGAAGTCATTTGGGTATCACTGAGGTATCCTTCTCCTAAACCTAATTCTTTTGAGGTTTTAATACTCTTAATTAGATTTTTAATTTTACTTCTTTTAATGTAGTTTTCTCCCTCCTAATAAATTAATTAAAGCATTTTGTTTTTCTAAATCATAGTAATCATCTGGCATTTGCATAGATTCTATTATCTTTAGGCTGATCGATTCAGATCAGGCTTTCAGCATTCAATGCAGCTTGTATCCCAGAATTGATTTGATTACAGCTATCTGAATTGACCAGGAGGGAAAATCAATAAACAGATTGAAAGGACTGTGATTTGCCCACCAAATATGAGAACAGCAATAGATTTACATCGTTCCTTGTTCCTCTCTAGGAGAGGCAAGAAATCAATGAAGCAAGTGCTTTTCACTGGAATTATGTAGGTGTGGGAACTCAACATCTAATGTCAAAAACAAAATACAATATGCTTAATGACAGAAGAAGAAAAATGAAGAGTGTTTTTAAAAGTACTTATTTTGAAAATTTGTATTAGTTAGCTAATCTCTTTCCTAAGTATGGGCATGCACATAGCTCTGTCCTAAGTACTGTTGTCAAGAGTATGACCTTTGGAAAATTGTATAGCCATTTACTGTGAAAGTTAGGCAATAGGAAATGAAGGTTATACAATGGATAACAACCACAACAGACAAAGAAACACATAACTCAAAAGTAACAGGGCAGAAGCTTAGGACGAAAAAAAAAAATTAAAAGTGATTATATTTATACTAGTTTTCATTTTATTACAGTTTGAAAGGAATACAAAAGGAAAAGTATTTATAGAAAGGCTTGCTATGAAAATTATGCATACATGTCATATGATATTAACATTTTTATATTGTTTTAACTCGCAAGCTCTCCTTCCTACTTTTCAGAACCTACAAACATGAAATTGAATGAATGACCTATGGTCAAATTTGCAAAAATAACTTAAAAGTCAGATATAGCCTTGTATTTCCAAATCCAAGGAGGCAGAAATTTTCTACTAACCATTTGTTTTAAAAAACAAAAAGGTTTATGAAGATAGAAAATGAGCAATTTCAATTTTACTGCCCTGCTTACTAAAAGATTAGAAAATGGAGTTGCAAAGCCTAGAAAAACTATTCCTAATTTTTAATATTATTATTTTCTAACTAAAAGTTTACCATCATATTAATATAGGGGCTAAGTATATAGGATATTATAAGACACAGAGAGTTAAGCTGAAAATCTAGCCTCCTTATTTAATGATATAATCCAGGCCAAATTATTTATCATATCTGAGCCTTTCTGGAAAATTGGAAAAATTAAAGTCCTTACCTTATAGGACTGACACAAAGATCAAAGGAGAACATACATGTGGCCCAGTGTCTGGTACCTAGGAAATGTTCAACAAAATAAATGTTAGCTGCATAAGTATACAAACCATGAATTATTAATCGTTATATATCCTTTTAGCTCTAATCCTGCAACTCTAACTCTAGAATGCCTGGAAGATGCAGGAAGATTATGGAGAAAGGAAGTGCAACTAGGAGAACCAATGGTCTTCATTTAAAGGGTTCCTGTCTAATGCTTTAGTTCAGAAATAGAATCACACACACACACACACAAACACACACACACACACACACACACACATACAAACACCCCTATCTTAATGTTAAAGTCACCTAGGATCATAAAAATTTGGATTAATGAGAAAGAAAGCAAAAACCAAATATAAAATTTGTCTCTAAATTCCAGGGAAACTTGGTTAAAAATCTGGAGAATAGATTGATCATGGAGAGCTATATTTAAACATGATTACCACATTGCCACTGGGAAGTGCTTCTTAGAATAATCAGGCTTGAGAAGGCTAATAATAGAATACTAGATCTGTGCTTGCTGGTGAGTCACTTAGCTGAGGAAGAGGAAGCTAAGCCCACCTTGAGTCTTACTTATTGAATGAAGGCCACTTGGAACCACAGTGGAACCAAACAAGAGCAGAGAAAGACCACCATTTGCATGATTTTTGGTCTTTTCACTTATGGTTTTCCTTTAAACAATAGAAATTTTAGGATCTGTGACTTCTTGAAGGACAGAGACTGTTTTACTCATTTCTTAATTCCAGTGCCTCGCCCAGTCTCTAGCATGCAGTTGATGCTGAGTACAAGTTTGGTTGGGTTAAATGAATTAAGTAAAGATTCCGAGTAAGGGAAATAACTTAGTAAAGGAAATTCTGTTTGTTATTTTACAAGATATCTTGAGATAGGCCTTGATTTTTTGTTTGTATTGCATGAGCTTCTTAAGGACAGAATCTTTCTTACTCATCATTCAAAACATTGATAGGGCCCAATAAATGGATTTTGTTGGTGGTTATTTTAAATAAACACAACAATGAAATAGTTTCTAATTGCTGCCTCTGTGTGTCAGAACTATGGTTAGTTTCTTTTCTCTTTAATTCAAATATTCTTTTGGAAATAACTGTAATTTCTCATGTACCTGGAACTTTCTAGTTTTGATCTGTGTTTGGGGAAAGTTTTTATTTGTTCTAGTTTATTCATTTTCCTGAAGTCACCAGAGATAACTCTAACCTGAGACCTCTTTTAAATTCTGCTAACAAAGTTTCTGAGCTAAATTAAGATGTGTGCTTTTTAAAAATCCATATTTCTGAAATGCCATAATCTAGCTCAACAAACACAACTGGCAACCTTTAAGAGAACTGCAGCTTTAAGTAACCTTCAACTCCTCACAGTCTGCCCAGAGAAATAGCATTTTATAAATAAGTTAACGTGTTCTAGTTACTACTATTTATTCCCATACTAGTTAAGTCTTTACCTGGAGGCATGTTTGTCAAATAGTCAATGATTCATTTGACAAATATTTAGTATTTGCTTCTCAAAGGCATTTTTTTTTGGCTTCAGGGATACAAACAAAGTAAGACAAGCAAGGTCTCTGTTTTAACTTTCATTCTCAGTTTGAAAAGATAGATGAGCAACTAAAGTAAACAAATAGACAAAGTTAATTTTAAAATTGTAATTAATGCTGCAGCATCAATAAAGCGGAATGTTTTGAGGTGGAGAGATGACAAATATTAATTTAAATTGAGTAGTCAGGGAAAGATATCTCTGACGATGTTACTTTTGAGCTGAAACCTGAATGGCTGCAAAGGACCCATCCCTGGGGAGATTCATATAAAACAAACAAACAAATGTGAAAGTCTTAAATGATAATCCTTTAATCCTCAGAGGTCAGAACAGATGTTAATCCCAATCAATATCCTAGCAGATTTGTAGAGATCGGTAAACTGTTTCTCAAATTTGTATGGAAATGTAAAGGATGCAGAATAATGAAAATATCTTTGAAAAAAGTTGAAGTTGCAAGACTTACACTAACTAACTTTAAGGCTTACTCTAAAGTCATAATATCTAAGACTGCACTGTATCAGTACAAGATAAATGAATCAGTGAAATAAAATAGAGTTAAGAAATAAATCCACATAATATGTGATTAATTAATTTGTAACAAACATGAAAATCAGTGAAGAAAGGAAAGCCTTTTCAACAAATATTCCTGGAAAGGCAGGTTTCATTTTCAAAAGAATAAAAGAGCATTCATTCATACTTAATACCATTATAAATTTAACCCATGTGCATTATAAAAATAAACTATACAATTACTAAAAGAAAATATAGGACAAAATTTTTGTGACCTTGGACTAAGCAAAAGTTTCTTAAAATGATATTATAAGTATAATTAATATGAAAATATTGATCAATTTGGACTTGATCAAAATTAAGTACATCTGCTTTTTGAAAGACATTGAGAATTATAAGACAAACCATACCCTTTAAGAATATATCTCTAAATATCATATCAGAACATATAAAAATAAATTCACGTGGTGGCTCATGCCTGTAATCCCATTGGCTTGGGAGGCTAAGGCAGGAAGATGAAGAGTTCAAAGCCAGCCTCAGCAAAAGCAAGGGGCTAAGCAACTCAGTGAGACTCTGTCTCTAAATAAAATACAAAATAAGGCTGGTGATGTTGCTCAGTGGTCGAGTGACCCTGGGTTCAATCCTCAGTACCAAATAAATAAGTAAATCCAATTATCAGGAAATAAACATTTCCATTTAAAAATAAGCAAAAGTTTTGGACACATCTCCACAAAAGACAAACAGATATTTACTTTTTAAAAAAAATTATTTTAGTTGTTGATGGACCTTTATTTTATTTGTTTATATGTGGTGCTGAGAATCAAACCCAGTGCCTCACACATACTAGGCAAGTACTCTACCACTAACCTACCAACCCAACCCCAGATGTTTATCTTTATAACAGATGTTTATAAGCATGTGAAAAATGTTCAATGTCATTAGTGATTAGTCTAATACACATTTATTACAATGTTTAAAATTAAAGACTGACCACACCAAGCATTGGTAAGAATATGGAGCAACCTGCCCTCTCAATAATTGCTAGTGTAGATGTAAAATGGTATAACCACTTTGGAAAAAAATTTGACAGTTTTTTAAAAAGTTAAACAAATATCTACCACAAGGCCTAGCCATTTTTTCCTGGTTATTTATTGAAAAGAAATGAAAGCAAATGTCTATACAAAGATTTGTATGCAAATGTTCATAGCAACATTACTTCTAATTGCTTAAAACTGGAAACAACCCAACTGTTAACAGATAAATGGGTAAACAAATTGTGATATATTCATACAAGGGAATGCTGTTTGGCATAAAAGGGAATAAATCGGTGATATAAGTAACATGAATAAACCTCAAATAATTAAATTGAATGAAAGAAGCTAGACAAAAAAAGAATATATACCATATGATTCCATTATATAAAATTCTAGAAAAACTAAATTTATTCGTAGTGACAGAAAGCAGATAATTTGTTGTGTGGAGGGTGAGAGGATGATGAAGGGTATGCATGAGAAATTACAAAAGAACAAAAGGAAATTGTGGGGTAATAGATATACCTATTGTCTTGATTGTCATGGTTTCATACATATATGCAAATGTCAAAATACCACATCGTGTTCTTTAAATGTATTTAGTTTATTGTATGTCCGTTATATTTCAGTAAAGATAGACACACATACACACACACACACACACATACACACTCACACACAAAGATACAAAGATGCCAATGTAACTGGAGAGTAGCCAAGGGAAGAAGGATCCAGGATGAAGTCAGGGGTAGACTGAGACTGGATCACACAGGATCTTAAAGACGATTAGGAAGAATTTGGAATTGGTTTCAATGGGGAACCAACTGAAGATTTTAAGTATAGGAGTGATAATGATTTACATTTTAGAAGGATTATTCCGACTACTACATAGCAAATGAGTACAGAAGGGCAACAGAAGTAACAAATTGTTAAAATGCTTTGTGGTAGTCCTGGCAAAAGAAGACAATGGCCTGAAGTAAGGTGGCAGGAGCAGTAATGGAAAGAAAATATATAAGGAAATGAAATCTTACTAAAATGAGTGACTTTCTGGATTTCTAAAATTGTAGGGACCTATAGGTTATGCTTTACAAATTACTGTATAATCTAGGCCTCCATATATAAGTGCCTCCAGTTCCATTGCCAATTTTACTAGCAACCTGTTTTTCTAGTTTCTCTACTTTGTACACTCAAAGTACTAGCAGTAGGCTAAAGCACTGTACTTCCTTCTCTCTTTACTGCTACCCAGTTCTTCCTCCGAAAAAATCTAACACAATTTAAATCTAACTGGGCCTGGCAGGTGGAGGAGGGTTAAGAATTTGGAAAATAATCTACTTTAGCCTGATGCTAGGATCAGCGTATCCCCTAAGATTCCCTACAGACTGCTTTGCTTACTATTTAACTAGATAAGTTTTGGTGTTACTCTGGAATTTATCTCTTCTTTATGAAAAAGTATTTCTACTTTGGGATTCTTGCAGTAAAAAATGGACCCCAAGTAACCCACACCTTATCTAATTATTTAGGAGATTCCTAAACAAACAAAAATCAGAAAATTCATTCATATTTTAATTCATTCATTCCTTGAATTGCATTCAGTGATATATGTCGAAAGCAGAGAAATGAAATAAGAACAAAAGATTGTGGTAGAGTATTATTTCAGCTACCCCTGATTTACCCAGAAAACATTTCTTTCCTAAGTAAAACTCCTTTTTTTTTTCAGAGCTAAAAGAACCCACATTTGCATCAAAGAAAGCATACAGTTTCTTCAAAGACAGATGATCTTGAATCACTACAAGGTGTCTAGCTACAACAATAGGTTTTAACAGCTGCAGTGAAAGGTCTACTTAACCCAGCTATTTATATACAGATAGCTCTTCCCTAGCACTGAACAAATCCTCTAAAATTAAATTATTGGTATGCAGTTAATGTTGAAATAATGGTACACTGATGCCAAGTGATAAAGAACCCATTATTCTTTCCTCTCTCCAGCCCTGTTTTAGTGATCACTGTCCCCTTTTAACCCTTTGCTCACTTATAAAACAGAGGAAGAGAGAAAAAGCCAGGATGAATACCTAATAACTGTGAGCTCTGTGACTGAAATATTAAGTAACAATTTAAGAATAATAAGGATCTTCCACAGTCAACATTTCTGAACTATATGATTCATATTTGAGCATCTGACTGAGAGGCAAGAAATGGAAGGAAGCATAAGAAATCTGGCATCTGTCTAGAATTTCACCAGCGGTCAGGAATGATATTTATCAAGGGCATTCTAGGCCTCGTCTGTGCTTTCCCACACCACCAGTTTTCAGCCTTTGGTTATCCTATGACCCAGGAATTATTTTCTGCATTTTTCACTGTGGAAACTGAAACTTGGAAAGGTCACATAAAAATGAAACTCTGCATTCAAACCACTGTGGTTCTCCTTGGATCACATCAGCTGCTTCCTCTCATTCT
Organism: Geosciurus inauris; assembly: GCA_004024805.1. NCBI lineage: Eukaryota > Metazoa > Chordata > Mammalia > Rodentia > Sciuridae > Geosciurus > Geosciurus inauris. Next base: position 77,363 of record PVHX01003406.1, on the reverse strand, counting down.
CTTTTCTTTGACCTAAACATCAGAAAGCCCTGGGCTTAGTTCTTAACTGTCAGCTTTATCTCTGTCTCTATCACAATGAACCTTAACAGTTTATTATCTTATTCATGCTGATGACTCCAAGCTTTTTATCCCTAATCTAGGGGTCTCTGCAACTTTTGTCTTCAGCTGCCTACTCAACAGTGTGACATCTCCACTTGAATGTCTACTAGGCACCCCAGCATTGACATTTCCAAAACTAAATTCCTAATTCTCATGGTCCTCAAACCTGTTTCTCCTACAATTTTTCCCATCTCAGTAAATGAAAACTCCAGCCTTTCTACTTGCTCAGAAAACCTTGGCACATCTTTTCCTTTAATACTCATATCCAACATATCTATAAATACTGTTTTTTCCATGTTCCTTATATGACAAGATTTAATTATGTGTCACTAGATGCATAACTAAAATCTCAGACCAAGCCACAGTCTTCTCCCACCTGTATTATTATAATAGCCTTTTAATTGGTCTCTTGCTTCCACCTTGTCTTCCTTACAGTCCATTATCAACAGAGTAGCCAGTGCTCTTTTGAAAACCTGTGTCACTTCTGTCCCCCAAACCCTCCAATTTCTCATCTCATATATCAATGAAGCCCTGGGTCTTTCATGATGCAATACGAGGTTTACATGAGCTGACCCCACCTTGCTGACTTACATCTCTTACATTCTCTCCTTTGCCCACTTTGCTTCAGCTACACTGGTCCTCTGTTCTTGAGCATGCCAAGTACAGTTACACCTGAGAGACTTTGTACCTATTATTTCCTCTTACTTGAGTGTTCTTCCCCAGGTAGCCAAATTGCTCACTCCTGCATGTCTCAGGGTTCTCTACTCAAGATATTACTTTATCAAAAATACTTCCCAAACCACAATTAAATACAACTTTCTTCCCTTACAACACACTGTTCCCTTTGCCTTCCTTATCTTTCTCATTTGCATTTATCATTACTGGATGTACTAAATATCTGAATTGTTTTCTTTTTTCTTGCCACTAAATGTTCAGCTCTATGAGGCTAGGAGTTTTTTATTTCTTGCTAAATGCCCAGCAACAGAGTCTGGCATGTTTTAGGTTGAACTATATGAATACATTATTTTTATAGTTCAGATAGAGTTAAGTATCTGTATTTCCATGGTTCAATTTAATTAGTAGGTTTTCAATAAACGCTTGTTTAATTGGTAAATGACTTAAACCTGTCTATGATTTACTCCCAAATCCCATTTTCCACCTATGCTGTAAATCTGCATCTCTATTAGTGAAGTTGCTTTCTAGCAAAATAGTTCCTACTATTATAAAATCTTTTATTTGTTGAAGGTTATGAAGTTTAATACACTAGTTAAAAGCATTTATATAGCCATTGAAAATTATAAAAGTGTGCTTGTACCTACTAATTGTTTTGGAATTACCAGCCAACAGGATTTTTTCTTTGTCTCTTACGAAGAGCCGCCAGGCTGAATAAGTCAGGTCTGAAATCTTAGCTGCTTGGGGCTAGTCTCATGGCCTTCATGTGAACCTGCACAATGGTCATAGCAAAGCATCCTCTCCTACCCATGACTCAGAGTTTCCTCCAATGATTATGAAAATTCACAAGCAAAGTGATATTCATTCTACTGAGATAATTAACATTTAGTTACATTTGGACTTGAAATGGATTTTTCTTCAGTTCCATAAAAATCTAGCATGCAATATGTACAGAAATTAATTTTAGATGTCATCACAGAAATACCCCCAGATCTCAATGAAACAATACAATAAGTGTGTATTTCTCATTTGTGTTTTTGTACAATGCAGGTGAACTTGGTAGCTTTCTTCTCATCCTTTATTCAGGGACCCAGACACCTGCCATTTTTGGTTGTCCCTCCTGTCCTTGTTTGTAGAATTCTCTCCATTTATTCAGTTGATCAGAGAAGAGGGTAAGGATCCTCTCAGGGAGGGTGTATGGTATGGTCCATATTAGAGGTCCCCAGGGAGAGAACCAATGGGAGGAAGTGTATGTGTATACATATGTATGTATATATATGTGTATTCTTTTTATCTGAGTTTTCTAAGCAGTTCAGATACTTATGCAAAATCTTGTTTCTATTTTTGTTAATTTTAAGAACATATTTTACAATATTCAATTGCATTTTAAAAAGATAATCAAGATTTGTCAAAAGATAAAACATGTATATATATAACCCTACAGTTTGCATGATTCTATTTATATGAGGGATCCAAAATAGACAAATCTATAGAGACAGAAACTGAGTGATTACCTAGGGCTAAGGGTGGGAAGAGGGTGAATGAGGAATGATTGCTACAAGGTTTCTTTTCAGATGATGGAAATGCCCTAAAATTACATTATGGCAATAGTTTCACAATTCTTTGTACTAAAATTCATTGAATTGTACACTTTAAATAGATGAATTTTATGTAATATAGATTTTATCACAGTAGCCTTTTTTCTTATAATAGAGCTGATCTAGTTCAATCAAGTTGTTTTTTGATAAAAGCTTTGATATTACCTTCTAACTATTTCAGTCAACCAGTCACTTACTTAGTCAGCAAGTTAGCCAATGGACGTTCTTCTGTTACCATTCTACTGAGACTCAATTTGGACAGGAATCACAAATCGGCAAACTGTAGCTCCCTTAGTGTTAGCAGCTCTGAGCTTTGAATGCAGTGGTTCCCTGCTGCCTCTGAATTAGCAGCTCTCCCCTCTGCTCTCATGGCAGCCAGAGCCAACAGCTACCAACAGCTCTCTGTGGCTCTCCATCTCTTCTCCCTCACTCTCTGGCTTCTCACTCTCAGTGTTACCAGCACTGGCTGTTTGCCATTTTTAGTGCCAGACGCTTCAATGTTACCAGCTCTTAATGTAACCATCCCAGTTCACTCTAGATAGAAAGAATGAACAGGCAAGATAAAAACCATGGGAAAGAAGTTTTATTACTACTTATGCTGAAGCATAAGGGGCAGCTGCACACAGACTATTCCCATAAGGCTGCTTTTATAGGAAGAGGGTGGGGGAAAGTAGGCTTTAACATGCGCAGTGTTTTGTTGCCTAACCACAGACTTTTTGCTTAGTCCTGAATAGGGAGGGGCCCCTCACAGACTGAAGTGGGGCATCTGAAGTCTCTGCAGAGGGTTGGAGCTAGGCTGTGGTGAGGAGTCCTGTGGGATGAACCCATGATAAAACTTGCCACAACCAAAGCAAAAGTCTCCAAGTGTTTGTGAGGCATGTGGGGCAGTCATAGCTGTCAAAGATGGAATAAAAAAAAATAAAAAGTACCCCTTGGGGAGCTCCAGGCCCTTCTTGTCTGTTTTAGATTGAGGGTATGCACTACTAGTTCAGGTACCAAACTGGGACCTGGAAATGGAAACACAGAGAAAACTGTGACCTCTGTCTTCAAGTTCACAATCTAGCAAAGGAGTCAAACTAGTATAAAGTATGATGTATTGTACTTTGGTGCTATAATTTAGGTTAATGCAAGACAGAAAAAGGCTGGTAATAAATATTTAATATTTAGGTCTTTTTAATTTTCTACTACCAGGAGACGCTTTCACTTCCTTATTTTCAAGAGGGTGTGCACTTTACACATTTTTCTTAAAGAATTTCCCTCTCTCCATTTATTTCATTAATTTCAATATTAATTTAACAAATATGTACCAGTCAGGTTGTTATATATTGGGAACTGGTCACATATACAGATCATAAACCATCATGCAAATTCCATATTTTTTTTTTTTTGGTACCAGAGATTGTGCTCAGAGGCATTTGACCACTGAGCCACATCCCCAGCACTATTTTGTGTTTTTATGTAGAGACAGAGTCTCACTGAGTTGCTTAGTGCCTCGCCATTGCTGAGGCTGGCTTTGAACTCGCAATTCTCCTGTCTCAGCAAATTCCATATTTATCTCGGCTTGGAAGTTTCAAAGGCTTCTTGTAGAAGGTGATAGCTGACATTGGTCTTGGACCATAAGAATCAAAAGAGAAGAAGACCAGAACAGGGCACACAAAAGTATAAGCATGAGGGCTGGGAATGTAGCTCAGCGGTAGAGTGTTTGCCTCGCATGCGTGGGGCCCTGGGTTCGATCCTCAGCACCACATACAAAACAGTAAAATAAAGACATTGTGTCCATCTACAACTAAACAAAAAAAAATTTTTTTTAAAAGTATAAGCATGAGAATATGAACTATATTTGAAGCACCTACTTCTTTCCATGTCTCTTTCTGTATCAGTTAATGTAAACATTAGTTATGGGAGCAAACACACCCCCAAAGTTTTAATGACTTGACAATAGCATTTTTTTTAATATCTCAAGTGAAGGACACGATCTAATTGCTGGGATTCATTCAGAGAGTTGGCAGTATTCAACATGTGACTTCCAATATCAGCCTGGGTATTGATATCTAGCCAGCAGAGGGGAGAGTGGAGGATTGCATGGCATGAGAGGTTTTCCTGTGCCAGAACTGGACATGGTGTGTTTCACTTCTGCCTGCCTTCTCCTGGCTAGATCTCCATCTCAAGGTCCCATCTAAATGCAGGGGGATAGGGAAACATAATTTCCAGGTAGACTGCAGCTTCCTGGCATTACCACAGCTCTGTTTCATGGAAGGAAATATCAATATTTAATGGTTTGATGGACAGCTTGTTTTCTGACATTCTCACATGAATATGTTGTCTTTTATGTCACAAAGTACAGAGTTGCATCTATGGATTATTATCACTTTTATCAGTTTGCTTGCAGATCAACTGAATATGCTGAGAATGATCGCAAAACATTTTAGAATTATTTCTTGACTTGAAAAGACAAAACTTATTGTTGGGGCTATCAGATGAGGCCTGTTCAGGAATAGTCTCTAGGGTAAAACTTCACTATGGTTTGTTCCACGCCATAAAATATGTGTCCTCTCTTATAGTGATCCAGAATCTACTCTTTTATTTGAGTTCCCACAAGACCCATTGAGTGACTCATACCAAACTGAAAGCGCTTAATATCTTGAACTAGATCCCAACTGCCAAGGGTTTTGTTTTGCTTCTCAAACTTTTGAACAAAACTGAGAATTCCAGGACCTTCTATATAGCTGAATAATCTTGGAAGTGAAGGAAAGAACTCTATTAACCCTTAAGTGCATCTTTAGTTCTAGTTCCCACATTCTATGTATACACTTAGATACTCCCTCTTTATTATCTTATACTTCTCTCTATTAAATATTCTTTCAATTCTTCAAACCTTTTTCTGATGGCATTCTCAGCTACCATTTTTCTCTGTGACATCAAAATAGCTTTGATAAAGTTCATGAAAGAATTCAGTGATTTTATGTTTACTTTTACTCTTGTTTTTGGTTATGGTGAGGAGTATTTAGAGGTGGTCTTTCTTCCTTTTATTGGGTATTCTTGTAAGAAACAAATAGACTCAAGTTTTTTTGTTTTTTTGATACTAGAGATTGAACTCAAGGGCACTTGACCACTGAGCCACATCCCCAGCCCTATTTTGTGTTATTTTTGTGTAGAGACAGGGTCTCACTGAGTTGCTTAGCGCCTCGTTGTTGGCTTTGAACTTGAGATTCTCCTGTCTCAGCCTCTCTAAGTGCTAGGATTACAGGCTTGTGTCACAGCGCCCAGCTCAGACTCAAGTTTTAAAATAAGATGTTCATTACTAAGAAATGCCTGGAAGACAGGAATGAATGAGAAGGGAGTACTTATTCCACAGATTAGATGGTGTCTGGCAACCATCATACTTTTTTTTTTTAAGTCATGACTATTTTTATTAGGTCTTTTTAGTTATACATAACATTAAGATTCATTTTAGCATAATTCTAAAAGCATGGAATATAATTTACTCTAATATACTGTGTGTGTGTGTGTGTGTGTGTGTGTGTGTGTGTGTGTATGCACGCTGGGAATTGAACCCATGGCCCTCATGTACACTAAGCTACCACTGAGCTGCACCTCCAACTGCACACTCAATTTTTAACAGCTGAATATTACAGTATTTTATATTTGAATATATCCCAAGACTTCTTCTTTGGACTACTCTGTTTTCATGAAGGAAGGAATGTCCTCATGAGAGGTCAGGGACAAAGGAAAGGGAATATTGACTTACCTCCCAAAAGGTGTCATACTGTTTATCTAATAAAATACTAAGGAACTATAACTTAATATAGTTACCCAGGGAAATAAAACATTAAAGAAGTATAATCAGTGTTGAGACTTCAACCTTCTTTAATTACTGATATAACATAATCTTAATACCAATGCAATGATTTCTTCATTTGGTGTCTATTAATATGCCAGGCACTATTTGATGTTTTATAAATGTCTGATTCAATCACTGGAAGAAGGCATTATTATCCATATTTTATTTTATTTATGTATTTATTGCAGTGCTGGGGATTGACCCTAGAGCCTTGAGCATATGGGCAAGCACTGTACCACTGAGCTGTACTCTGTGCTATCCTTGGTTTAATGATGGCATACTAATTTTGGGGGAGTTCCCATAACAAATACCACAGACTCCATGACTTAACCAACATAACTTTATTTTAGTTCTAGAGGCATCAACCACCAGACATGTGAGTGAGAAAACCTGTCAGTTGACTCCAGCCCCACCCACTGTCCTACAAAACTTCAGTTTTATGGTATTGTTTTATATAGTCATATATGACAAGAACGAATTTTGGTATTTGGAAAAATGGTGCTGCCATTACAATATTTCAAAATATACAACATTAAGTTTTAAACTAAGTAGTGGCAAAAGTTGGGAGAGTGTTGGAAAAACTGTTAGTGACAGTATAGAGGCTCTCAAGAAGAATGTGGGTAAAAGCCTTTAGGGACAAGTGTTGGCAGACACCTGAAGAACCTGAGCAGGCTGTCACTGGGGCCTAAAGGAAAGTAAGGAAAATGTGAGCAGAAGCTTTGGAATAAAGTGGCAGAATGCCTGGTAGTTCAGTCACTTACAATGAAAAATAATGTGGGAAATAGTAAATTTACCTATTGATCTAAGACCTCTGGCAGTATAAGCAATGTGCCGCCTACTTCTTGCTATGACAAAATGTGAGAAGACTGAGGTAAGCAAAGACTGGACTGTTACATACAAAGGGGAAGATTCTCCATATAAAAAATCAAATAAAACTGGCTTACTTTCTTAGATTTTTCAGAGGTCAAATGAATTAATATTAATAAATGGCTTCTGGGCAGAGTTCACATCCAGAGCATTATCAGGGAATTATGGTCTATGGTACAATCCCAGGGTAAGATTATAAAACTCTGTATTAAGTTCTCAAAAATAGCAAAGACCATGCTTCACAGGAAGTTCCAGGCAAACAAGAGGCCCAGAACCTTAAACTCATGCCTGGCTCCTCCCCCACTAAATGATGGGACTTCTGAAAATCTAAAGGCATCACACAGCAGTCTCACAGGAAACTGCAGGTGGGCATGACATGTATCTAGTAATGTGGATTATAAACTAATTCACACAAACTCTACAATGTTTCCAAGATAATTATTTCTGGTGGAAGTATCCTTACATCCTTACATACTAAAAGGGGAAGAGAGAGTACAATACGTTAAGAGTCTTTGTGCCCCTAAAATTTTGTGGACAGAAGACAGGCATAAGAACTTTTCTGAGATGAAAAGAAGGAACATTCAAAGGGAGGACCCAAGAACTTAGAGACTAGAACTAAGAGTAATAGTGAACAACTCCAGGGCGATAGGACTGAGCCCTGTTCAAGAAACTGGCAACCTGTACCCCACTGGGTTTCAGAATTTCTATAGACCACTAACTGCTGTGTGAATCAATTTTCCCTCTTTCTGAATGCTAGTCTGCAGTGGTTATCCTATGTCTGTCCCAGCATTGTATGATGGACATAGTGGAGGTGAGTAAGTGAGCTCTTAACAGGTGTTTAGATTGAAAGGAATGGCATTCAAAGAATTGTGCTCTAGAAATTGCACATGAGGGGTCTAATCTATACCAGGATCTGATTTAAATGATGACAGTCTGTTTTTCAAGTTCATTTTATGATAAGATTAAGACTTGGGGTTCTTTGGGGAGGAATATAGCAATAAATAACTGGAACAGAGTCATTATTTGTCAAATTTTCATATTTTAAATTAGAAATTCTAAGAATAGTTGAAATTGTTCAAGGTATTCTCCATACATAATGTGATCCAAAGATATTTGTCAGAGTCAATGATAGCATTGCATGATTAATGTGATAGCAAATACATTGTATAAGAATGTGAGCAACTTCAAAAGGTTATTGAAGCTTTATAGGAAAACATTTTGAAGCATATTTTCCAAAGTGACTTTATGATAAAGTCGCTCAAATGGTCTTCTGAAGGAAGAGATTTAAGAGATTTTCTCCTCATACATTATTATAATCTAAACTCCCAAAATATGTTATGTTCAAATTTTCTGCCAATTAGTAGAGAAAAGGAAATGATTCATTCTTTACTTCAAATTTTGCTAGCAAAGTACCAGTGAAGAATAATTATTAGCTTTACTAAATGAGGGAAATTTGGGAAAATGGAATCTATTATGAAATTGTAGGATTTCTTTGGTATTGCTTTAAATCTCGCTGTGTGGGTCCACTCGAGGAGTTGGGGTCCTGAAAGACGAAGAAAAGGGGTCTTTGGGGAAGATGAAATGGGGTCTCCCAGGCCTGAGGAGTCACTCCACCCAGACCCCGGGGTGTAGGTAAAAACTGCTCTGCCACAGTGAGACACAGAAACACCATTTATTCCAGAAAGTACAGAAGCTTATATACACTCCTGGACCAATCCTGGCCCAAAGCTACAAACAATGAGGTGCTCTCTGTTAAGCACACAGTTCATTAGCATAGAATGGGGAAAGATGTAAGGGAGGGGTTGAAGGTATGAAGAGTGCTCCTACACTTTACTTCAAATTTTGCTAGCAAAGTACCAGTGAAGAATAATTATTAGCTATACTAAATGAGGAAAATTTTGGAAAATGGAATCTATTATGGAATTGTAGGATTTCTTTCTACAGGAAAGGAATGCTAAGAAATTTAACCGAGGGCCTAGCACATGCTAGACAAGTGCTTTACCACTGAGCTACATCCTCAGCCCCTGGAATTGTAGGATCTTAAACCTTTTTGCAACCAATTGTAAGATCCCTATTCTATCAATGGTTTTCCAAAGGTATTGGGTACATAGACATTAAAAAGAGATCTACTCTGCTCCTACACCTACACAACACTAGTTGCCTAAAAGTATTTTCCAGTAAATCTAACCCGTATTGATTTTATAGTCTTGTCTTCTGTATCTTAAGGTTGGCATTCGAGGCTTTTATTCTGGAAACACTGTCCCTCTAGGATGAGCTAATTCCTAGAGTTATCTTAAAAAATCCCTGTTGAGCACACCTTTGATAAACAAAGAAACAATCCAGAGCTCTCACCCCCAACTATCTCTTATCAAACTCTTATACTTGAGTCAATATTTTCCATATCCATAATCATCTCAGAGGCCAAACAGCTAAGGACCACATCTGCAGCTGCTTTAGTGTCATCCCATATATTTTGATATATTGTGGTTTTGTATTCATTTTATCTTTTCTAATATCCCTTGTGATTGCTTCTTTGATCCATCATTGGGTGTTTAATTTCCACAAATTTGTGAATTTTCCAGTTTTCCATTCTTACTGATTCCAAATTTCATCTTGTGGTCAGGGAAGATAATTTAGGTATAATATCTCTTTTTAAATTAATTGAAAAAATAAGTTTATTGTGATAATTTCTGCCTGATATTTGGTCTATCCTACAAAATGTGTCATGTGCACTTTAGGAAAACATGCATTCTGTAGTTGTTAGAATTTTCCATATTTGTCTGTTAGACCTAGCCTGATGTATGGTATTGTTTAAGTCCTTTGTTTCCTAATTTGGCTTCTGTTCATCCAACCCATTATTGAGAATGGGGTATTGGTATCTTCAACTATTATTGTAGAACTGTCTATTTCTCTCTTCATTCTGACAGTTTTTCTTTCATGTATTTCAATAGTCTGTTCTTAGGAACATAAATAATTGTAGGTATTCTATCTTGTTGCTATAATGAATGTCTTACTAATGTATAATGGCCTTCTTTGTCTATTATAGTCTTTTAAAAATTAAAGTCTCCTTTGTTTTATAGTAGCATATGTCAATCTCTGCTTTTGATTAAAGAGTTTAATTGTTTACATTTAATTACAGATGCTCCTTGACTTACAATATGGATAAATTCCCACAAATCCATTATAATTTGAAAATACCATAAATCAAAACTGCAATGAATAACCTAACCTTCTGAATATAGCTTCATAACATAGTTTATTTAAATTATTGGTTGTTTACCTGGTGACCATGATGCATGGCTAACTAAAAGTTGCTCCCTGGTATTGTGAGAAAGTATCATTACATATTACCAACCAAGAAAAAGATCAAAATTCAAAATTTGACATATGGTTTCTGCTTCACAAGTATGGATTTTCACACCATTGCAAAGTCAAAAAATTGTAAGTCAAACTATCCTTAAGTCAGGCATCATCAGTGCTAAATAGCAACATGCTTCTTTCATGGTACTGTTTGCTGTCTATGTACCTTAGAGTGTGGTCTTTTCTTTCCCTCAGTTTTTGCATTACTGTGTTTTGTTTGTTTAGTTGAAATATATGCATTACTTTCTAATTTCCTTCTTAAAAATATTCTTTAGCTATTTTCTTTGTGCCTGTTATGGAAGATTACATTTAACATTCTAAAGTCACAATGCTCTAATTTAAATCTACAGCAGTTTAACTTCAATACCATGCAAAACCTTTGCTCCTTTAATAAGTTCATTCCTACTCCTTTCAGTTGTTGATATCACAGATTAAATCTTTATAAATTATGTGACCAAAAACATAAATGATTTGTAATGAGTAGACTATTAAATTATGTAGAAAACAAAATGTGAAGTTAACCATTCAAAGTTATAATAATGCTTGCTTTTAGACTAATTGCTTTTTATAAAAAATATATTAGTCTTTTAAACAAGATAGAAAACAAAAAGTGAAGTTACACACCATTGTTACAGTAAGAGTAGTTTTATACTGGTCCATGTATTTACCTCTGCAGAGCTCTTTAGTTTTCATACAGCGTCAAGCTACTACCTAATGTTCTTTCATTTTAATCTATTGGATTCCTTCTAGTGTTTGGGGAGTTTGGGGCCATTATTTCTTCAAGTAGTCCCTTCCCCTTTTCTATTTCTCTTCACCTTGTGAGACTCCCATAACATATACATTGGTCCAATCAATGGCATCCTGTAGGTCCTTTAGGCTCTGTTCATGTCTCATTAATTTTCTTTCATTGTGTTCCTCAGATGTGATAGTTTGCATTTTCTACCAAAATCACTAATTCTTTCTTATGCCTGTTCATTCCTGCCTTTCAATTCCTCTAGTGAATTTTTCATTTAGGTTAGTGTAATTCTGCTTCAAAATTTCTTATGGATTCCTTTCAGGTTTTCCATCTCTTTATTGATATTTCCATTTTGTTCATGTCATTTTCCATACATTTTTCACTTTTTCCTTTAATTCTTTGACCATCATTAGTACAATTATCTTGAAGTCATTTTCTAGATCTACCATCATATCTTTTATAGAAATGGTTTATTGTGATTTATATTCTTCCTTTAAATACTGCATGTTTTTCTGTTTCTTTGTACGCCATATGATTTTGTTGTTGTTGTTGAAACCTGAATATTTTCATCTAACAATGTGGTAAATCTATAATCACATCCTTCCCCTTCTCCAGAGTTTGCTCTTTTTTTGTTTTTGTTTTATTTTTGGAGACTATGCCTCTCCTGAGAATCAGCCTTAATGGATAAACTTAAAGTCTCTTCAGGTCTTTTCTGACCCTGAATTTCTCCTGAGCACATACTACAACATATGCACCTGTATATGCAGTTGGTTTTGGATATCCTAGTCTTCAATCTCTTGCTTCCAAAATAGGAAAAGAAGAAATGGGTCTTGACTTTTAAATTCACCAAAAGTCACCTTAGCTAGATGGAGAGGGAATTACAACCATAGGGGAAGATGCAACAACCACTGCTGCCTCTTGGTCTGATCAGAGGTAGCAATCAGAGATCAGAAGAGAGATCCTAACATCTTGAGGCAGGTCCTCTTTGCTTACTGTCTCCAGCAATCTGTGTGAGCTGCTGCAGGAACAGGTACACAGCCGCCTACAATGGGCTGAAAGGTGGAAATGGGCATCTGTTATGGTAAGAGTTGAAGTTGGCTGGACTTTACCAGCTTACTGTCTAAGCCTTCCTCTGGAATTTTCAAGCTATCAATAGACTCCAGATTTCTAAAACAGTTATACCAAACATAGTCTGCCAATACAATTGTTATCTCAGTGGAGAGACATATTTCAGGTGCTTCCTCCTCTGCCATCTTCCTGGAATTGTCTATTGACTGCTTCTAATATATTATTCCTTAAGCACTAACAAAGTATTCTGAAAATAGTGTCCTGTTCACATGCCTCTGATCTATTATGTCTGACAAAGGTGTAACCTTTGGGTTAGCTTTGAAAAATGGAGCAACAGTTTCCTCCTTTTACTGCAATCATTTGTCATTGTATACTACCAGAATAATGTTATAACTGAAATCTAATTGAAATAGGGCTCACTCATTTCAGAATCCACAGCATCTGGTTCAGAGATGATGTACTTATTGAACAACACATCTCACACCAGGGACTCTAGTTCCTCATTTCTACTTTTTATTCCAAGTTGTTGTATTAGGAATATTAACCCAGTTCCTGCTAGCCATTTTCCCTGGCACCTTTAGAGTGTTACTAGGTGAACATTGATTATCATTCATTCTCAGAAAAAGACAAAATGCAAGAACATCTGATATCTGGCAGTTTCACTGATAATTAAGCTACTATTAACTTCCAACCCTCATTCCCACACAAACCTTTGATTTGGTTAGTATGAATTGCAGTGACATCTCTCATAAGACATAACACTTCTAATCAATAAATTCAACTGTTGCCTCTAATCCTTGCTTCACCCTAATCTTGATTCACCCTTCTCCTACCAACAAGTCCTAGCATGCCATGTTGCTAAGACCTTTTAATTCAAATCTTCAACATGCCAGTTTTAAATGCTTATGCTTTCTAGGTACTTAATAAGTATTTGTTGACAGAATGAATGAATATATTTCTCATACTAGGAAGCACTCTTAGCAAGTACTCAATAAGTAATTGATATTACAGGCCCCTCCTTTCATTTAACTGAGCACTAGTTTAATATTCAATTTAAATGAGCACCTATTCATGCCCTATGACAGAAGCTAGGAATACTAATTTAAAGATTGCATTGATCCTGATCTCAGGAATCTTCTACTTGGAGGACTACATATATACCCATAAATAATTATGTTTCAGTGTGGTAGGTATAAAGCTAAATATTTTCATAAGATATTAAGGAAGCAACAACAACAAAGAAATACCTAACGAAGAGTGAGGTAGGGGAAACAAGAAAGAGGCTTCATGGAGTTTGTGGCCAATAAGCTGCATCATAATGATAAGAGTTAACCATGTGACAGGAGGGTAAAGGGAGCAAACAAAGGCATTCTAGGCATAGGAGATAGCTGAATTAAAAGCAGAAGGACAGTGTTTAGACAGCCCTGCATTGCTGTGACCAAAAGACCTGACAAGCTTATAGGAGGAAAAGTTTATTTTGGCTCATGATTTCAGAGGTTCAGTTCATGATCAATGGACGCCATAGCTGTGGGCCTAAGATGAGACAGAGGGCATGGCAGAGGAAAACAGCTCAGGACATGATAGCTGGGAAGCAGAGACAGAGAGAGCTCACCAGGGACAAAATATAAACCCCAAAGGCATGCCCATCTCCAGTGACCTACTTCTTCCAGCTATACCCCACTTGCCTGCAATTGCCACTCATTAATCCATTAAGTGGATTAATATGCTGACCAGGTTGTAACTCTCATAATCTAATCATTTCACCTCTGAACATTCTTGCATTGTCTCACACATGAGCTTTTGGGGGACACCACATATCCAGACCATAACAGGCAGCAAATAGTGTGATGAATGGAGAAAACTGCAAATAGTTTGAATTTGCTAAGACGTAAAGTGCGAGGCAAGAGGCAATGAGTATTGTACCAGAGTTGGGGGGGAATGGTAGGGGGAGTCTGTGAAATGAGGGAGAAGGCATTTGTCTTTGTCTTTTAGATCAGTACCTTTAAAACTCATTTGAAGACACATCTTTTTTTTTTCTGTAACTGTAAATGAATTTATGGTTTTTATTTTTTCATCTTAATATATTTATGAAATCACAATCTTGATGTGTTACTTATTTGATGGCTTGTTAGAACTCACATTAAAATAAATAAAAAACCAACTATTAAATATCCTAGTTGAGTTGCCTAAAATACCACTCTTTATGCTTTGAGAATATTCACTTGGATGATAAAGAACCACTGAAGAGCTCCAAGTAGTGGTGTGACATGATTAGAATTGAATTACAGGGAACAGTCCAGCATTAGTGCAGAAAATGGATTTGAGGAAGGTAAGGCTGATGTCAAAGAGACCAATTAGGAAACTCTTACAGTTACCCAGGCAAGGACCTGAATTTAGACTTCAGGACATCATGGCTAAGTGTTGTTCATGTACTTGCAGCATGTCAGAGAAGCAACTGAGTACTAGAGATTGTGCAGATCACTGTGAAACCATTGCCCCATAAAGCTTATATTCTAGTGGGGGATGTGAGGGCAAACACTAATCAAGAAAACAAAGTAAGTGAAACAGAAGGAAAAACTGAGTAAATGACTGGAGGAGACAGAAGGCTATGAGGGGTAGATGGGATAAGGGCTGAAGAAGATGGTCGCTTAAATTAGAATCAAAATAGACTTTAATCAGTGAAAGAAGGAGTAAGTCATATAAATTATGACTTAACACTTAATTAGACTTTAAATGTTAAAAGGAATCCTAGAGATCATGTTGTCCAAAATTATTATTTTTTAGATTTGATTCTTTTTAGTTATACATGATAGTAGAATCCATTTTGACACAATTATAAAAGCATGGAATATATCGTGTTCTAATTCAGTTCCCATATAAGAAAATAAAGAAAGTAGGGCACAGCAAAAGAAGGAAGGAAGGAAGGAAGAAGGGAGGGAGGGAGGGGAAAGATCGATCTAGCACCCACCACGTAACCCACATTTTTTAAAATTTAAGTTTTGTTTAAAACTATTTTAAAATTGACAAAAATTATATGTATTTACCATGGATAACATGATGTTTCCAAATATGTGTACAGTATGGAACAGCTAAATAAAGCTAGCAGGTACTAAAAAAAGAGAGAGAGAGAGAGACCTTAATAATGAGAAGGAGCCAACTATGAGTAGGAAAGACTGAAGTAATTAGATTTTTAAAATATTTTGGACATAAAATTAGCCTAGGATGATGACTAGGTCCAAGAGAAAATCAAGGGTTGCCTAATTTTAAATTTATATTATGTCTTCACATCCCATTGGTCAACATAACTGGGGCCGCTTCCAAGTTCCATGTAGCCTGATCTCACTTCCACTCCAGTCTCTATTAATCAATTTAATTTTTGTACTAGATGTTTGATTATTACAGCTATATTTTTTGAAAAATTTACTGCTCATCATTCTTTGGTTTAATGCCAAAAAATCCTCATCTGAAATGTCTTCACATTTTTTATCTCAAATGAAACAATGACCCATTTAGTTATCAAGTATACCCTGTAAAATCTGCTTTTAAAAACCGTGAACAAAGCTTTCAAACTGGTGAATTTAAATGAAAACTTGTGACTAAAAAAATAAATAAATAAACATACTCTGCTTATTTCATTCCAAATAAATTAATAAAAACCCTAAGGGGTTGTTTAATGCAATTTTTATGCTAAATATATTCAATATTATGTTGGAATGATGGCTTCCTTTAGCAGTGTTAGAGACTGCATACAAGAAGCATTTAATTATGAATGCCATAATTTGCTCAATTGATGTCTCTCTTTTATCTGCAAACCATAGATAATTTTCCCAAAATAAATGTAACCATGAAAATAATATTTAAAAGAGGAAAATAAAAATGCATTTGCTTGACATAAACCAAATCGTGCATAGTCAAAACTAACTGCCCTAGTGGCAAATAGCATTTCTTAAATTCAAGTGGCAAGAGTATCTTCTGTTCACTTAGGAGCTGTTTCCCAGATAAAAGTTAGAGGATGTACTTTTATAAATAACTTGGGGTTTTATTTTCAATGGGAAGCTGATGTTAAAATAATATTAAATTTACTCATTTGTGTATTTTTAATGCTTTTCAACAAGCCCATTACATAGCATAACCAAAGTAATCTGGTTTTATATACAATGAATTAATAAGGAGTATAAAATCCAGTCTCCTCCCCAAGCTAGATTTTATTCTAATGACAAAGCCCATTGTCTCAAATGGAGTCCCTTAATGGAAAAGATAATGGAAATGGTGAATATTTGAAGATCTCAACCGTCCTTTTATTGTTAAAGTTGCACTTCTGAATTTGTCTACTACTTATAGCAGCTAGAGCGTAAAACTGGCAAGTGGTTTTTTTCCTTTAAATTTAGAATCAGAGGGAAGAATTGTACTCTTCTATAACATTTCTCCCTTTATACCACTACAGGAATGTATGTCATTTTATGACCATTTTCTTTGTCTCCAATTTTTTCAAGTGCTGAGTCAGGCAGTGAATATCCACTGGGACCACAAACTATGGGAGTACCCTCTAAGGAATGATCACCAGGGAAGAGACCGAGGTGACACAGACACAGCAGCCAAATCAATTGCCTTAAATGTTGATGGAACTGGGGCTGGGATTGTGGCGCAGTGGTAGCGTGCTCGCCTAGCACACATAGGGCACTGGGTTCGATCCTCAGCACCACATAAAAATAAAATAAAGATATTCTGTCACCTACAACTAAAAAATAAACATTTAAGAAAAAAAAATGTTGATGGAACTGAGAACTTATCTGGTTTGATTTTCACTCAGCCAAGATTCCCACTTCCGCTTAGAATGAAGTAGACAAGTTCTACCCAGGCATAAGCAACTACTTAACAACTCAGGTCTTCCTGCCCCTCTTGTAAAAGCTCAAAACACTTCATACTTCTGCTCTTAATTCTAGTTGTGTTCAGAAAAACTAAATTACTTTTTTTTAAAAATATTTATTTTTTAGTTGTAGGTGGACAGAATCTCTTTATTTTATTTTTTTTATGTGGTGCTGAGGATCGAACCCAGTGCCTCCCGCGTGCTAGGCGAGCACTCTACCACTGCGCCATAACCCCAGCCCCCTAAATTACTTTTGATATGACAAATAGAGATTGCTGTCTATCGAGATTCTCCATCAGTTGCCTTAAAATATACATCTCCCAGTTCTTGAATGAAGGATTGACATGGATGGCTTTTTTAAAAAGTGAGGAGCTCTTTTTTATATTCTAATATCTATTTTTAAGTCTATTGAGTTATACTGTATTACTAAGTATGGGATGTAACACCAGGAAGGTAACGGATTTATTGTTGAAAGAGCTCTGAACTTTGAACGCGAAAACCTAAATTTTAGTCCACTTTTGTGGATTATTTGGATATGTTGCTTATTCTGCTCAAATATTGCAACCTTCCTTTGCAACCTTCCTTTCCACCAATCCCTTCAAGTCCTGCTCCATCAATGAAACAGTAACTAGTTTTCCAGTGCCATCTGGATCTTCCTTTGGCTATATCTTTGTTTATGCATTTTTCCTCTGCTTGTGATACCTGTCACTTGTTTCTGCATGTCCTACCTATTCCCAATGCTCATTTTTTTTCTAAGAAAGAGTTTATTTGGTGTCCTCTAGATCCCACAAAACTTAAGTGTGTGTGTGTTATAATGTATCTGATTGCCTATTTCTTGAGCATAAGCTTCTTAAAAAGATGGCTCATATTTTATTAATTTTTGTCACTCCAGTGATTCAGAGTAACATGTGTATTTGTTGAAAATTGAACAAGTGAATGTTAAGAAATCTTTGTTTTCTTATTGATAAAATGAGAAAATAATACCTACTTCACAGATTTACCTGTGGCACTGTATATGAATATCCTTTGTAAACAATAATGTGCTTCAAAAATAAAGGATATTTTAATATTACATTATGAGAGGAACTAAAATAACATATTTGTCTTTAATATGGAGTCAAGAGAGAAAATAAATAATAAGAATAGAATATTCTTCTTTGTCATGAGTCAGGCATAAGATCATGACTTTGGAAAGGTGCATTATGTGGAAAATCCATTGCTTGCACATTTGAAAGCAGCTCTTTCATCTCTGAATCATTTATGTCAAATTGGTCTGGATAGTAAGGGTTGATACTTGTCCTCAGTAATGATGAATGATAGTGTCTGAATGGCACTGATTTGGAGTCTGAACTTTTTAAAATTTGTAGCTATGAAGCCACAGAGCTCCCTATAGTTGCCCTCAAGCTGCCTATTTGTTCCCAATACTCTGATGACACATTTTTAAAGAGTTAGTGAAGTTTTAGGTGACTCCCTCAATGGTAATTTTTAAAAAATTTTTTTTAGTTGTAGATGGATGCAATATCTTTATTTTATTTATTTATTTTTTATGTGGTGCTGAGGATCGGACCCAGTGACTCACGCATGCGAGGCAAGAGATCTACCACTGAGCCACAACCCCAGCCCCCTCAATAGTAATTGTAACAAGGGAAGATTGGAAGGAGAGTTTATTTGTAACTAGGCAATTCACCAAACTTTTCAGCTCAGGCAATTGCTCTGCAACTCAGCCAACATCAGAAACACAGCACCTAGCATAGTGTTAACATGTAACAGATATGCAATAAACATTTAGAATGAATGGAGATAAGAGTTGGGACTTATATGGCTTTGTATATTTCTCAGAATGAGATACAATAAGCAAAATATTAAAATCACAGTGAATTAATATGTTTTCCCCTGTTAACTCCTAAATATATAACTGAATTTGGTAGTGGTAGAGAAAATCAATCAAACAAAAACTCACTGTGTGATAAATGATGAGATATAAATAAAATTTCTGAAAATGTGGTACTTTTTAATTTTTCCATTCCACTTTATTACTCTACAAGCTAATAAACCAGTATAACATAGCCAGTAAGAGGATATCCTCCAGAATCAGACTGGGTGCACAAACATTGGCAGTTTGGCTAACGAGTTGTAAAAATTGGACAGTTTACTTGACCTCTCTAGTTTTGCTCATTATCTGTAAACTGTAAATGGTTATAGACCTTAAACTGTAAATGGTTATAGACCTTAAATAAACACTTAATGCAATACTTGGCTCATAATAAAGACCCAATATATGTTGATCATCATTTTCTGCCTATCAAAGGCCCTTATAAAGCAGATTCTCTACCCACTTCTCTTCTGTGGATCACTTAAACCATTAAGCCTCAGTTTCCTTATCTTTAAAATGAAAATAATAAAAATGACATCACAGGAATGTTTTGTGAATTAAATCAAATGATACATGTGAAATAGCACTATGGAATGTTGTGGAAAAAGTGGGACATCAAGAGGGATATAGGAGATTTCTTGAAAAGCAAGAGTCAAATGCATTTCTCTGTTTCACCTTCTGTCTCCCCTCAGAAGTAACCAACAAATATGAAAACAAAAAGGAAAAAGACCCATATCAGCATGGGAAATTAATAATGGGTATCATCTACATGCCAGTTATTTCAAGAGTTCTGAAAGACAAAAGGGAAAACAAAGTAGATTGAAGATACGTAAGATAAATGATTTCCCACATGTGAAGAAACAACACACCAAGGTAGTACCTGGACAAGACTTAGAAACTTAAGGGCAGGAGGTGAGAAATAACAAGGAGGCAGTGAGGAAGCATCATTGGATCCACCAGTCCCACTGGAGAGCTTACCAGCTGCCAGAGATCTGCAAACAAGTATCATGTAACAGGCTCAGTCCTGACTTACACTTAGGGGAGACATTGTCACAGTTGGTTCTTAATGAGGACAACTGTGACAAGTAAAGAATGAGGACACTGCCCTAGTTAACTCCTGGCTGCTCACTCAAATACAGAAAGGAAACATTAGAACAGAGAGAAAACCCCTCTTGTGACTGCCTTTAGTTCTTGTCCTCTCCTGACTCAGGATCTGTAGACCAGGGATTCTCAGTTCTTAATATGCATCAAAATTGCATGGAGGGTTTGTTAAAAGATATATTGCTGTACCCACCCATAGATATCCCATAAGAGAGCCTAAGTAGTTGCATTTCAGATAAATACCCAGGAGATGCCAATGCTGCTGGTCTAGGGATCACCCTGTAAGAACCACTGTGCTAGGTCTGTACTGTCCTTTGCAGAAATCATTACTACATGTGACTATTTAAAATTAAAATAAAAATAATAAAATTGAATTAAATTGGAAATTCAGTTCTTGGTTTGTACCAGTTATATTTCAAATGTATAATAGCCACATAGGATAGTGGCTACCACAGACATAGAATATTTCTGTTATTACATAATATTCTGTTGGACAGCCCTGCTGTAGTTTAATAAAATAAAACTACAGTGAATAGGGCCACCACCATGCAGAGCTTCAGGAGGTAATTGTACCATGTGATTGGATGTCCCTGGAGTTGTACAATATGGCAGAACTACAGTTAATCTAAGCCTTTCCCTTTTCTGTTCTTATGGATCCTAAAGACAGAAAGAAGGTTTCTCTCAGTCTATGATGGAACATATCTCAATTCCCCAAAATAAATAAGCCCAGACATCCCTCTGAAGGATGGAAAAAGAACTGGATATATTAAATGATACCCCCCCAAAAAAGAAGACTTGTTCTGCAGAATTGAAACAGTGCCATCCTATGAAATGAAAGTATTCTTAACAAAAAGAAGTTTCCAGAAATACTAATGTCAAATGGATCTTGAAAGTGTTCAGTAGACTAAGACTGTGTGAAACCAGAATAAGTAGTTACAAAGAGTTAAAATATAAGACAATAAAGTTCTTGTGTACTTGAAAACATTCATGTCAAATTCAGAACAGTTAGGGACATAAAGAAGACATTGGCTTGCAAGAAACCCAAGTCCATGAAGTGGAAGGTTAAGATATTTGGTAGATAGAAAAAAATGTATAAAGAGAGAAATATTTTAATAGAAAAAATAAAATGGAGGAAAGATCCAAGAAATACAATATGTGTATGATAAGAATTTCAAAGGTAGGGCATAAAAATGAAGAAAAATCATCAATAAAAGAGAACATTGAAGAAAACTTTTAGTTTTAAAATCTTGAAGATAAATATAAGATTTTCTGAATATAGGCAAAATTCCTTAAAGAAATAGATTTTTACAGTGTTTTATAATTTCAAGGATAAGAAAAAGGTCCTGTAAGTAGTTATACAGAAATTACATAACAAAATAGGTTACTCACAAAAGAATAAAACTTGTTTGATATTAGACACTTTTCAACTCTAAGGACCTAGTAGACAAGGGGTAAATGTCTATACAATGTTTAAGGAAATAGATTAGGACTCAATATATAGAGTTAAATCCCAGCCACAGTGTGAAAGACCATAGGAAGGAAGTCATTTTCAAGTATGTCTTAGAAAACAAACTATTGTTTTGAAATGATTGCTCAAAGATATATTTCAGTTGGTCAATATTTGAATATTAACAAAATTCTCAAGATGAGTAAGGAAAATATTAGTACAAAATATTTTGGAATATAAAATGTAAGTTGTAAGGTATAAAATATGTTTTCAAACAATTCTCAATCTTGTCACAATTTATATAAATACTAAAAGGTTAAAAGAAAAGATAGGAAATATGCAATCATGTAGTATAAACATTTTCTCTGAAACCCATATTATTTTAATATAAATTGGTAAATGGAGTGTGGGCTTGAATGGAGAGTTTGGGGAATCTAGCTAACAAGCATGTTAATTTTCTCATTATAGGAATGCAGATGGTTTAGCAGTCAAGAGCATAAGTACCTTTTTCAAATGCTGTTCTACCACTTTTTATTTATGTGTTGTTTTTAGATATACATGACAGTAAACTGTATTTTGACATACTATATATACGTGGAATACAACCCATTCCAATTAGGATCCTATTCTTGTGGGTATACATAATGTGGAGTTAGACTGGTCGTATATTCATGTATAAGCAAAGTTATATCCAATTTATTGTACTGTCTACCACTTACTTGCAACCTTTTGTAGTTATTTAACAGCTAATCATTAGGCTTCGCAACTATAATGGGAATGCCAGAGTTGTGTAGGAGTGAAATCACCTAGTGCAAATAATAAGATACTTGGCACCTATAAGCATTCAGGAAATATTAGCTATTAACTTATAAAGGGAGAATTAAACAATACTCTTGAAAACAAGGAAATAGGACTGAAAATGATTTGTGTAACAAAATTATGACAAAAAGAAGTCACACAAACAAATCCTCAAAATTATTTTAGAAAACCAAATGTACTCTAT
Source organism: Geosciurus inauris (assembly GCA_004024805.1). Classification (NCBI taxonomy): domain Eukaryota; kingdom Metazoa; phylum Chordata; class Mammalia; order Rodentia; family Sciuridae; genus Geosciurus; species Geosciurus inauris. The sequence goes on along the minus strand of PVHX01003406.1, from coordinate 54,831 downwards.
GAAAAGAAAGAAACAAGATAAAATATATCAGTTATTTGAGTATTCCAGGGATTGATACCGTAGAGCCATTAAAATAAACATGTTCTCACTTTTAGGTGATATTTACATTTTTTTAAAAAATTACAAAAACAGAGCAATCCCAGTTTGAGGGAAATTATATACCCATAGAAAACAAAGATATAGTAAATATTGCTAGGTGTTAGGTTTGTGGATATTATTTTTCTTCTTTTCTCTTTTCACTAAAGTGATAATGAAAAATATCATTTATAAACAGAAACAATGGTTATTTTATTTTAAATAGCTTATTGTTAACCACTGTTAACATTTAAGGGTCTATTGCTCTAGAATTTTTCTTCACATGCATATATCTATATATTTCATTCATGCAAAGAATGTTTATTGATTATCTACTATGTCCAGGCTTTATTCAAATCTGTGGATGTAGCAGTGGAAAAAAGGGATTAAAAACTTTTTTGCTGGAATAGTATAAATAAGTAAAATATATAGTTGGGAGACCAGCATAACTGAGTAAAATATGTATTTTAAATAAATGGGTGGAATAGAGAAAATATAAAGTTAGGAAAGTGGATAAGGATTAGCGTTTGCCATTTTAAACAAGAGGATCTATGAAAGACTTTTTGAAAAAAATTATAAAGTAAGGTCTCACAAGGATAGACATTAACAGAAGGTGTTGAAGGAAATCATGTGGCTTCCTAAAGAAGAGAGTTCCAGGCCAACAGAGCTATGAGTACAAAGGTTGTGATGCAGATTCATGCTTAGTGTTTTGGAGAAAGAGCAGGAGACAGTATGGCAGAAGGGAGACCAGAGGAATCCACATTATCGTTATCATAGCAGCCCCCCAAGACTGAAGTAAAACAACAGATGTTCTGCAGTGGCAAATTGAGGTAGGAAGACTGTGGGAGAATACTGGTAGACAACTCAAGAGAGCTAGCAACCAGGTGAAAACCATAAACATCAGTTTCTAGAATGAAAAGAGAATTAACAAAAGTAATAGACGTTAGCATTACTGGGTACAAGATGGCTCAGTAAGAAGATCTCCCCTCCAATGAGCCAAAAGAAATTCTCGTACTGAGTTTAGGCTAAACAGGTGCCTCTGTCTGACTGATTTGTAATTTGAGCAGAAAATTAGCTCAGATATGGTGGACTGAGTCTGTGGCACTCTCCAGTGAAGTTAGTGAAAGTAGGGGAACAGTGACAGTTTAGAAAAACCCTGGATTTTCTGAGCAGGAAACTAGCAAATCCCTTCAGTTTACCTTCATTTTTCATATTTTGCTGTTTATTTTCACTTATTTATTTATTTATTCATTTATTTATTTATTTATTGTCTTATTCTTGGTATACTTGTTATTGAATACCCAAAACCAAACAGTCACTTAAACTTTATTTTCACTGAATCTGTGGGTGTCATGAGTCAGTCTGGGTACAGGAGTGGGACAGTAACGTACACTTGTGAGTAGGTCTGTGTTTTGGGAGTCATGACTGTCTATCTGCCAATATGCAGAGTGTAGAAAAGGGAAGTGTTTCATTTGAAACTGGCAATCTGAACTCTGAGACAAGTAGTATGGCTGATAAGGAGTAGAAGAACTTGGCCAGATCAAGATCAGTTGGAAAACAGTGACCCTGCAACAATTTACTACAGGATCCATGTCACCTCCACCATGTCCAGAAGGGGTCTGGAGGATAGACTGACACATCCCACACATCTCTCCACAGCACATGAACTGAGGGTACAAGGAACCTAAAAGGGTTCAAGGAATAAAACAAGAGGTGTGATGTAATCCAGATTGATCCACAGGCTGTACAGGTGAGAGGACCAACAGCCCTGCCAGACATATACTCCCACCCCTAATCCCACTAACAAAGTCATCTGAAGGATGAAGTCTACTCTGAATCAGACAATGCTTCTCTAGTAGATGATACCAGAAAAGAAGGGAATGGAGCCCAGTATCCAGACTCTCCTAACAAGTTTGGCCATTTGGGTCAGAGTTTACAGCAAACAAACAGCATCATATTCATGTCACATAAACTTCTTCATAGGTAGAGGCTTAAAATTTAAAAAAATCAACAAGAAAATAATTAAATCTCTGTATGACTGTTGTTGCATTAACTGCTTGACATAAATTGATTCCCACTGTTTTCCAACATTTGTAAAAAGTTTTATCTAATTTTATGTATTTTGAAAATATGAGGATATAAGCCAACAAGATGCCTACAAAATTTTATAACCCCTCCCAAAAACTGAATTCAAAGATATTGAAATGAATAAAATTCTGGAAAAAGAACCCAAAAAGTAGATTGTTAAAATAATCAGTGAATAAAAAAATCTAAAAATGACCCAAAGGAGAAAATATAGGATGTGAAAGAGCATTTCAATAATGATAGATTCTGAAAAAGAATCAAATGGATATCTAGGAAATGAAAGATTCAATAAATCAAATTTTTAAATTCAGTTGAAAGCCTCACCAATAGATTAGATCATCTAAAAGACAAAATTTCAGCCCTTGAAGACAAAGGTATATGAACTTGATCAGACAGTAATAAAGAAAAAAATTAAAAACCATGATGAGAATATACAAGAACTTTGGAACAACATTCAGACCAAACTTAAGAATCATTGGCATCAAGGAAAGACTAGAGATATAGGCTAATGGCATTAATAAACTGTTCAGTGAAATAATAACAGAAATTTTTCCAGATCTTTGGAATAAGATAGACATCCTAGGATGCATTTAGAGCTCTCTGTAAGCTCTATAGAAGAACCTCTCCATGACGTATTGTAATTAAAATGCCAAATATATAGAATATGAATAGAATTCTAAAAGTGTTGTGATAGAGACATCAGGTCACACTTAGAGGTAAGCCAATCAAATAAATGTGTGATTTCTCAGCAAAACCCTAAAATCCAGGAGGACTCAGAATGAAGTGTTTTCAATCCCTGAAAGAAAATAACTGCCAACCAAGATGCTATACCCAGGAAAGCTATCCTTCCAAATCAAAGAAGAAATAAAAACTTCCAAGAGTAGCATAAACTAAAAAGAAAAAAGAAAAATCATGATTACTAATATAGCATTGCAGAAAATACTTACAAGAAGGGCTGTACAGAGAAGAAGTTAAAAACAAACACACTCTGGTGTTTGGGAAAGAATAAATCTCAGAAAGGGAGTTAAGTAAATGAGAATAAGGATTGAACTAAACATTAGAAAGAAATACAAAGGGCAGGAAATAAAAATGTAAATAGTTTCAACTCTCTAATTAAAAGATACCCTGGCATGGGCTGGGGATGTTGTTGAGGGATAGAGTGCTTGCCTAGCGTGTGCAAGGCCCTGAGTTCAATCTCCAATACAATACTGAAAAAAAAAAAAAAAAGAAGATGAAAGCATATAGGCAGATTGGATTAAAAACAAGACAGAACTATATGTTGTCTGCAAGAGACACACCTCTCAGGAAAAAACATCCATAGGCTAAAAATGATGGGAAAAGGATGGAAAATGGTATTCCAAATTGAGCCTGAAAGCAACCAAGGCTCTCATGTCCAACAAAGCAGACTTCAAGCCAAAATTAATTAGAAGAGACAAAGAATGTCACTTTATGTTGGTAAAGGGAACAATCTAACAAGAATATATAATAGTTATGAATATTTGTGCCCCAAATGTTGGTGCACCTAATTATATAAAACAAACACTACTCAACATAAAAGCTCAGATAGGCCCCACTATAATAATACCAAGTGATTGCAATACAGCTTAATTGCCAATAGATAGGTCATCCAGACATAAGTCAATAAAGACATATCAGCCCAAGAATAATATAAACCAAATGGACTTAACAGAAATCTATAGACTATCTCATCCAACAACAACTACATACACTCTTTTCTTGCTACTCATGAATCTTTCTCCAAAATAGACTATATTAAAGTTTACAAAGCTACTCATAGCAAATACAAAAAAAAAAATCAATATAATTCTTTGCATCTTATTAGGTCACAATGGAATTAACTTAGAAATCAATAAGAAAAAAAAACCTCTGCATAACACATAGAGATTGAACAATGAATGGATCATAGAAAATATCAGGAGAGAAATTTTAAAATTCTTAAATTCAAATGAGAATAGAGATACAACATATCAGAATCTTTAGGACACTAAGGAGGCAGTTCTAAGAGGAAAGATTATAGCTATGAGTACCTACAAGAAAAGAAAGAAAAATCAGAAAGATCCCAAATAACCTAATGATGTATTTCAAGGTCCTGGGAAAATAAGAATTCTAAATTCTAAAACCAGTAGAAAGAAAGTAATAATTAATATCTTCCAAAATTAATGAAATATAGACTAAAACAAAACCAAGGATCAATGTAACAAAGAGTTGGTTCTTTGAAAAGATAAACAAGATTGATAAACCTTTAGCAAAACTAACTGGAAGAAAGATAAGACCCAATTTAATAAAATTAGAAATGAAAAAGGATATATTACACAGGCATCACTAAAATCCAGAGGATCATTGGAGACTATTTTGAAAACTTATATTCCAATAAATTAGAAAATCTAGAAGAAATGGATATTTCTAAACACATATGGCCTACCAAAATCTAACAAAGAAGATATAGAAAACCTAAACAGACCAATAACAAGCAATGAGATTGAAGCAGGAATAAAAAATGTTCTAACAAAGAAAAGCCAAGAACACAGGGATTCTCAGCAGACTTCTACCAGACCTTTTAAAGAAGATTTCATATAAATGTTCCTCAAATTATTCCATGAAATAGAAAGGGGAGGGACACCCAAATTCATCACCCAATACCAAAACCAGATAAGGACACATAAAGGAAAGAAAACTACAGACTGTTATCTTTGATGAATATAGATACAAAAATCCTTTATAAAGTGCTAGCAAATCATATTCAAAGATACATTAAGACTTTATATCATTATATATAGTCATTACTTGACTATATATCATGATCAAGTTGGTTTCATTTCAGGGATGCAAGAATGGTTGAACATATGCAAATCAATAAATGTAATGCATCATGTAAAAAGTATTAAGAACAAAAATCACATAATCATCTCATTTGGTTTAGAAAAAAAACATTCATCAAAATCCAGCAAACATTCATGATAAAAATATGAAAGATAAAAGGGATGGAAGGAACTTACCTTGAAATCATAAAGTCTGTCTATGATAAACCCAAAGCTAACATCATACTGAAGCGGGAACAACTGAAAGAGTGTCAGCTAAAATCAGACATGAGATAAGAATGTTCAGTCCCCACAGTCTTAATCAGTATAGTACTTGAAATTTTATCTGTAGTGATTAGGTAAGAGAAGGAAATAAGGAATACAGACAGAAAAAGAAGTCAAATTATCTGTTTGCTAATGAGTTGATCCAATTTTATAAGATTTAAAATACCAGAAGAATTCTAGAGCTAATCAACAAATTCAGCAAAGTAGCAGGATAAATAAACAAATAAATATCCATAAATAAATAAATATCAGTAGCTTTCCTATATACCAATAAAGAAACCACTGAAAAATAAATCAAGAAAACAATTCCATTCACAGGAGCCTTAAAAAATAAAAATAAAATACCTAGGAATACATCTAATAAATGAGATGTAAGGCCTCTACAATGAAAATTATAGAACACTGAAAAAATTGAAGAACATACTAGACGATAGAATGACCTTCTCCCGTGTTCATGAGTAGGCAGAATCAATACTGTTAAAATGGCTATTTACCACAAATGACATAAGGATTGAATATAATCCCATCAACATACCAATGGCATTCTTCACAGAATTAGAAAAAGTAATCCTAAAATTCATATGGAAGAATTAAGGATCTAGCATAGCCAAAACAAAAAGCAAGCAAGCAAACAAAAAACCTCGGAGCAAAAAGGGCAATGCTGAAGGCATCACAATACCTGATTTCAAATTATATACCTCAGAGTGATAGTAACAATCATCGGGTTCTGGCATAAAACTAGGATAGGATAGGATAGGACAGGACAGAGTAGAGCAGAATACACAGAGATAAACTCACACAGATACAGTAATCTGATCCTTGACAAAGGTGCCAAAAACATACATTGAGAAAAGACAACCTTTTAAACAAATGGTTCTAGGAAAGCCAAATATCCATATGTAGAAGAATGAAAGTGGATCCCTTTCTCTCACCCTGATCAAAAAGTAACTCAAAATGGACCAGAGACTTAGGAATTAGATCAGAAACTTTGCAACTGATATAAGAAAACATAGGGTCAACACCCCAATATGTAGGTGCAGGCGGTGATTTCCTCAGTAGGATTCCTAAATCTCCAGAAATAATACCTAGAATTAAAAAATGGGAGGGCATCAAATTAAAATGCTTTAGCAAAGTAAAGGAAACAATAGCAAGAAGAGAGAGCTTGCAGAATAGGAGAAAATCTTTGCCAGCTACTCTTCCAATAGCAGATTAATATCCGGAATAAAGAAAGAAATAAAAAACACCTTAAAACAACCCAAGTGGGCACATGAACTAAGCAGACATTTCCAAGAAAAGAAATACAAATGGCCAACAAATATGTGAAAAGTGTTGAACATGTTTAGCAATCAGGAACGTGCAAATCAAAACTACACTGGGATTTCATCTCACTCCAGTTAGAATGTCAATCATAAAGTATGCAAATAATGAGTTAATTGAAATTTAAAAAAGAGAAAATAATGCAAATAATAAATGCTGGCGATGATACGGAGAGAAAGCAACAGTTAACACTGTTCATGGATTGTAAATTTGTATAACAACAATGGAAATCAGCATTGTTTCCTCAAAAACAAAAAACTACAAATAGAATTACCATATGACCAAGCTATACCATTTCTTGGTATTTATAAAGAAGAATTAAAACCAGCATTTTATAGCAAAACATGCATCCCCATGTTTAGTAATGAAAGTCACAATAGCCAAATTACGGAGCCAACCTAGATGTTCATCAGTGAATTAATGGATAAAGAAAATGTGGCGTATATACACAATGGTGTTTTATTCCACCAAAAATTATGTCATTTGTAAGAAAGTGAATGAAACTGGAGAACATCCTATAAAGTGAAATAGGCCAGACACAGAAAGTCAAAGGTTGTATGTTTTCTCTCCTATGTGAAAGCTAGAGAGAAAAAAGGAAAAACAACAATGTATCTCATGAAAATAGAAGGGAGACCAATAGAGTTATGGAATAGGACAAAGGGAAGAGTGGAGAGAGGGGAAAGGGGAGACACGGGGAATGAAATTGACCAAATTATGTTATTTTCATGTACAAGTATATCACAATAAATCTCACTATTATGAATAATTATGGTGCACCAATTTAAAAAAATTAATAAGGAGCCAGTATGGCTAGATGTAAGCAAGGGAAAATAGAATACTATATCAAAGACACAGAGCAGAGTACCCACAGAGCTGAGATCCCACCTGACCTTAGAGACTATTAAAGGTTTTGACTTCAGAGTGAAGAGGTCCGTGGAGATTTTTTTGTTTTGTTTTGTTTTTGATTTCCCCCCCCCCAGAGGAGTAACATGGTTGTTTTTACTTGGATAAATTTGACTTCTATGGTAAGATTTGCCCAAAGAGATGTAAGAGTAGAAGCTAGGAGAACTGTTAGGAGGCTATTACAATCATCCAGGGCAAAAATAATGACTGAAAAAATAGACAAATTACAGGTATATATCAGAGAGAGCCACCCTAATTCACTGCGTGATTATATATGGGGTATAAGAAAAAAGTAAGTATAAGGATGACTCTAAGACAGCTGAATATGCAAGTTTGGAGTTCAGGGGAGAAATCAGGTTGAAAATAGAAGTTTGAGATTTATCATTTTTAGGTGATATATTAAGTCTTAAGACTGAGTGAAACCAGCTAAGGAATAAATACAAACAGAAAAAAGAAGAGGTCCAAATATGCCAAGCCTAAGAACACTTTACTGCTTAGACTTTGAGGAAATGAGAAAGAATAAGCAAAGGAAAATGAAAAGGAGTGCCTGTAAAGTAGTATGAAAACCAGAAGAGTATTGTTACCAAGGGAGCTAAATAAAAGTACTTCATCCAGGAGCGGTGATGATCTGGATTAATTACATAGCTGATGTAAAACAAAGAATCAGAATATCCATTTTAGCAATGTGGAGATTTGGTTGATAGTGATGAGGGACATTTCAGTGGAGTCATATAGAACAAAAGTCTATTTGGAGTGCATTTACCAGACTAGGAGAGAAATAGAATTAGCTCCTCTTTTGCAGAGCTGGCACACCGATTTCCATATTTTCTTACTTTAAGTTAATATTTCTCTTCCTGTGTTAAAGTGGCGGAAATTGCAATTTGATTGCATTTCATTTTTCCCTACCCATGGAAAATTACATGATGCCCCCAACCTGAAAATTGCTGTGAAGTATTTTGCTAAATGAATATGCCATTTACCAGCACCTCATATAAAGTGGATCTCTTCAGCTTCCATGATCATGAAAAACCCAAGCAAACATGTAGAGCTTGTACTTAGTTTCTTTGTCTGCTATTTTTGTGATGTCTTCTTTAATCAGTTGAGGGGCCATGAAAAAGATAGACATAAACGATCGATTTTCTAAGCCATCTTACATACATTTAAAGCTCATCTTGTTCTCTCTGGATCAAATGGAAACATTAGCAGAGTTGAACATCATTCATTGTTGCCATGGCTACAGTGCCAAACCCTTATAGAGGACTTTTACTTTACACTCAATATTCTTACCATAGCAACAGCAGTGTTGATTTAAAACAACTCACTAGATATAATTTATCTTTAACATTTTGTGTATTTTTTATGGTAGGTCTTGTTAATAGCATTACACTTTTGGTGACTCTTCTGCTCTTTTAAGATGAGACATCTCTTGGGATGCATATGAGAAAAATCTAAGCTGCTCATTGCTTGCAGGAATAGAAAACTAACCGGATAGATTTGAATGCATTACATTCCCAGAGCTTTTAGTGAAGATATTTAGGTGACTTTGAGTTCAAATTCAAGGTGTATCTAGAGAAAATTGAGTCAGAGTGATTATTCATTTTAGAATAATAGAATCATTTCCATTCTTTTGATATTACAAAAATCACTTTCTTCTTTAAAGAATATAGATCTACTTCTTTGTTTGTTTCATTTCTCCAGCACAGTCTTTTTTTCACATTCATAACCAGTTAGCATAGAATATAAATGGAAAAATTTAAAAATAAATTAAACCAAAGGACCAACGTCTTTTAAAACAACAGACTTGAGTTAAAAGGGCTTCTTCCTCTTTTCCCCCAGCACAATCTCTTCTGTTTGGGAAAATGCATGGTTACAGTGACTACAGTATTACAAAGAAATACATTTTGGTGAGAGAAAAACAAAACCTCTTGCTTCCAAATGTAGTTATTCACTATAGACCATTTATTCATCTGGCTCTAGGCTATGGGAATTACTCCTAGCACAGAACTCCCTTTGAAATCCCTCACTCTCTAGGGGGTCAAAGATAGATGAGAAACTACCCCTATGAGCTTGGCTTATGCACAGTGAACAAAGAGGTTAGTGGTGGAGGGTAACAGAGGAAAGGCGCGTGGGAAGGGTGAGAACAGCTCACTTCCTCTGCTGCAACAGGAGCTTCTTTCAATTCAAAGAGCATGCCAAGACAGATCAGGCACTCTACCAAAAAGATACAATAATTTAGTAATACAGTCTGCCCAGGCAGCTGAGCAGCTGGAAACGAGGGAGCTTTGGGATTTGCTATAAACGGTGGGGAAATTGGCTGATAGCCTCTCTCCTATATTGAGCAAAGGGAGCAAGAGAAAGGATTATAAATGTTTGAAATCAGAGCCAAACTGCATGGTCTGTTCTGGTCCAGAAGCTGCCAGGACTCCAGCATTCTTCCGCTTCTGCATTAAATGCTAAATTTGGCATTGTGTGGGACTAATAGATTAGAGAACAACAGAGCTTACCTGGATGCATTTTCAGAAAGCCAGCTATTGATCTGAAGTTTACAGGAGGGAACTTTATTACATGCTTTATCTGACACCATTCAGCATTAGGCATAGCAAGTTTCTTTGGCTAATTGTGCAGTCAGAATAAATGCACAAAGGTCACTGCTGATACCTGGAATGTGGCCCATGGAGTAGTTTTCAAATTTCAGTGATACTCAGGACACTTCCAGTGGATGGTACATTGTGCTGCTGCCACAGGAAGCTCTGCAGTAAGCCACAGACACAAAGCCTTGTAATGTCACGGAAAAAGGTAGGCTTTGGACTAGCCAGATTCGTATCCCATACTGGCTCCTCTATTCTTCACTAACTATGGGATCCTTCTCAGTGCCAATGTCATAATAATACCTACTCCAGAGGCTTATGATGGTTTAATAAGATAGGATGGCCCTGAACATAAAAGGCACATGGTAAATATTGGTTCTCTTTACCTAGTATGGACCCTTTGCCTTTGTAATTTTTTTTATTTTTTATTTTTTTAAAACAGCAGAATGCATTTTCATTCATAGTACACATATGGAGCACAATTTTTCATTTCTCTGGTTGTACACAAAATAGAGTCACACTATTCGTGTCTTCATACATGTACTAAGGGTAATGATGTCCATCTCATTCCACCATCTTTCCTCCCCTCATGTCTCCTCCCTTCCGCTTTCTCCCCTGTGCCCTATCAATCTTTGAAACGAATTCCTGATACAGGGAACTGGTGTTTACTGACATTGTTTTCATATATCTTTGAAAGCTTTGATTTTCAACCTTGGAGGATTAAAAGAATGTAAATTCTCTGTGGCTCATTGTAATTTGTTTGACTCATACTTCTGTCTCAACATACAGGGCAACTGGAAAGATATTCTTAATACTTGGATAAAACCAAACATACTAGTTAGAGTACATGTGCTCCGAGACAAACAGATAAACTATAATAAGGCTTATGTAAGTTTAAGCGAAAAAAAGATATTTCTCCCTAATATTTCTTATAAAACCCAGCACTCCTTAAAAGATTGTTGAAGCTGGGCATGATGGCGCACACCTATAATCCCAGCACTTTGGGAAGCTGAGACAGGAGAATCATGAGTTCAAAGCCAGCCTCAGCAACAGCAAGGCACTAAGCAACTCAGTGAGACCCTGTTTCCACATAAAACACAAAATAGGACTGGGGATGTGGCTCAATGTCGAGTACCCCTGAGTTCAATCCCTGGCACCAAAAAAAAAAAAAGCTTGTTGAGACATGTAGACCATATGTGTCATAAAAGTTTAGCTCCTTGTTTTCTTCAATCAAATCAAGTTGATCTGGAATTTATATACCAAACCCAACTCTATAATTATTTTGCATGATTCTCTTTCTCTCTCTGTCTCTCTTTGCTCAGTATCATAGAGTATCTGAACCCTAAAAATTACCAAACCTTGAATTTCTTTTTTCTCTATACATATACTTTTGTCTTTCAGTGTTGGGGATCAAACTCAGGGCCTCAGCCATGTTGTGCAAGCAACAGCCCCACCTCTCTCTACCTATACATTTTATGGGAGGTCTTATTTTAAAAGATTTTTCTATCCACACACAGTGGCACATGCTTATAATCCCAGTGATTTGTGAGGCTGAAACAGGAGGATAACACGTTCAAGACCAGTCTCAGCAATTTAGCAAGGGTCTAAGCAATTTAGTCAGACCCTATCTCAAAATAAAAAAATAAAAAGGGCTGGGGATGTAGCTCAGTGGTAAAGCACCTCTGGGTTCAATCCCCAATACGATAATAATAACAATAATAATAATTTGTTCTATTTATATCCATAATTAGACTAAAAATCTTCTTTATTGTAATTCTCAGGAGAATTTATTGATTTGTAAATTGCATTGTACTTGACAAGATACAAACATTCATGGCAAGATTATTTATTTATTTATTTTCCTGGTACGAGGATTGAACCCAGGGACACTTTATTCTTGAGTTAGAGCACTGCCTCCCCTTTAAAAAACTTTTGTTGTTGTTTTCAGACAGGGTCTTGCTAAATTGTCCAGGCTCCCCTGGAACTTTGGTCCTGCTGCCTCAGCCTCCTGAGTAACTGGGGTTACAAGCATGTGCCATCACACCTGGCAAGACAGTTAATAACCTACCTATTTAATAGGGTAAAGATCATTTGAAGAGTCACATTAAAAACTTTTAGGTTCTAATAAATTCTGTGTTTAAGTGAAATTTTTATGAATGTATTTTTACAAAAATAAAAATATTTTGCTTCAAAATGTTTTGTCAGTCTGTGTGCTCTGAGATCTTTCTGTAGCAGAATGCATATATTCTGAATAGGACACCTTCTTTGAGACATTGCCTCCTCTAATGAGCCTTGATCCCTAAAATAATGATAGAAGACAAGAGGATCTATGTTGCTTTGAGTGCAGATGTTAATAATACCACTGCTGTTTGAGACACAGTACCCATATTCTGTGGGAAGTTGGGGAGCTGAGTCAAGACTATCCAGTGAAACTGAAAGGAATTATAAATCTTCTCTGCAGGAAACCTTCCCTGAGCAGACTGACAATTCCATAGATTAAGATCAAATAATGGGTTAAAAATAAATGATCCTAAACACCTTGAAAAACAAACCACTTTAAGTGTCAAAAAATAGCACATATTTAGCCACCAATGACTATTACCACAAAGTGTGAGACAAAATACCTATCAACTTAAAACTGTGAACTTAAAAAACTATTTTAATAAATTAAAGACATAAAATATGAAGACATTTATAGTTGAAAACTGAGACAATTTACCACCTGTACAAAATGGATATCTCAGGGATTACTTCAAGAAGGAAAATAATCTCTGCTAAAGACCGAGTTAGTAAGTAAAATGGGAAACATGGATGTAAGTCCAAATAAAAACCAGGCTGTAAAAAATAACAACTGATTTGTAAAGTTAGCAGAAAGAATTAACATGCTGACAACAATGTTTATTAGAGAGAGGGAAATTGAATTTAAAGTGCTCTAAAATATTAAAATTACTCAGAAAGGGGGTAAATAAGGTATTGTTTAACTTTAGACTTTGATAAACTAAAAATGTATGAAAAAAATTTAAAAGTACTTAAAGAATATCAATAAAGTGTATAAATTCCAAACTATACATTATGTAGAGAAAAAGGAACAAGAAAAACTATAAGAATATATCAAAAAGTAAAATAGTAGAATCAAATCTAAATATATATATATACGTATACATATATAATCAAAACAAATATAAATTAGCTAAATTCACCAGTTAAGAGAGATTGTTAGAAGGTAAGAAAACAAAACTCATTTCATGTTCTTTATAATAGATATAACAAGAGATAATGGAACATACAAAAAATAAAAGGTAAGATGAAAGAAGTTATACCTGATAAATATCAGCTCAAAGGAAGCTGGGGTAGCCAAGTCAGCATCCAGCAAAATAGACTTCAGTCCTAAAGGCATTGCTAAGGATACTGGAAAGCCCTGAACTATTAGGAAAAGTCTCATGCAGGAACAGGAATGAACCATAGTAGATTTCCTTACTTCACAGCACAAGTGCTTTTTTCTTTGAAATTGCTATGAAGTATTAAATATAGTGGTTCTTCTCTACTTGGTTCAGGAAGCCCACTACCTCCAAAGTTCCATGCACCTTGTCTTCCAAAGCAATGTCTCCACAGTTGAGCACTGTCTTTGTTGTTTATAGGATATTCAGGGTTCCCCATTGAACATCTGCCTTTCCTGCTACCCTACTATCCCCACTATATTAAATGTTTTCCTTCCTGATAATTTCAAGTGTTATGTTTTTTTCCTTATCTATCTGGCATTTTCTCCTCATTCAGTTTTGTTTCTGCTCCCAAAAGCTTTTCTGTAGAGTGTATTTCTAGTCTGCTAAATGTATTTATTAATAATCCTGAGATTCTCAAAGGTATTATCTACTTCCTATTGTCCTGCTGCAGAAGGTTTTGAGTTCTGTTAGTTGTTCTCAGATTCTGTTGCTCAGCATCCTCCTTGGGGCAGAACCCTCTTCTTTTGGGAGTCAGTATCTGATGGCAGTTTCTGGGCTCCATCAAATTTCCCTTTTCCTTTATTAATACAGCTGCACAACTGCTGTCCAGTTCTGGATCCTGTGGCTATTACATGATTTGGCTATGTTCTTCCACTTTAGGGCCATGGAGATTTCTTGATACTTAGCTTTATTGAAGATATCACCCACAGTCTTTTTGTTTTTTCTTTGCTATCATGTGCTTATTTAACAACTTCACTATTTCATGGTATTCTTTATATGAGGGGACTTGGGGTGATTGATGTTCTTGAAAAAACACTATGCTATGATCATGTTTTTGCCATTGGAAATGCCAGGGGAGCACTTAAAAGTGTAAGTCAAGTCATGTCAACTCTACACTTACCTTCATTTCTCATTTGCTCTCCAACGATTCTGCCTATCCTCTGCTACTCTGTTGCAGCCACTGTGGCTTTCTGATTATTCTCAGCAACCTTAGGAGCTTTTCAGATCTTCCATCTGTCTGCAGTAATCTTTCCCCAAAAGTGTAAATGATTAACTCCTTAGTGTCATTGCTAAATATGTGCAATGTTAGCTCCTCAGAAAGACACTTACCTTATAGCATCTTCCTTTTATTCCTTTCTCATTATTTTGCTTTGTTTCCTTCATAGAATTTACTATATTTTGCAATTACGCTTTTTTTTTTCAGTACTGAGGACCAAACCCAGGGCCTCATGCATGGTAGGAAAGTACTCCATCATTGAGCTAAAAAGTCCTTTTTATTTTATTTTGAGACAGGATCTTGCTAAGTTTCCTCGGTTGGTGTCAAATTTGAGATTCTCCTGCCTCAGCCTCCTGAGTATCTGGGATTACTATTCTATTTTTTATTTGCCTATAGTTGTCTCTTATGGAATATAAGTACCATGGAGACAGGATGTTGCATGTGGTACTACTGAAACTTTGTCACCTGATGCATAGGAAGTGTTTTATCCATATTTGTGAAATTGATTCACAGTTCCTAGTAATATCAACATCAGCACCAGAATCTCTGAAAATGAAAAGTGTTTTGGTTTTCTATAGGGGAATGCAGTGGCCCAACAGACAAAAGTTATGATTTATAGGAGAAGTCATTTTTTCCATAAGTTTTTTTATCCTAATATGAAACTTTGGGTTTTATTTTTATTCAGGTATTTATATAAATGATAAAGATGAGGGATAAAGATGGGTAAGAGATTGAACTGCTTAGGTTTGGATACTTACTTTGCCATTTCTTTGAAATGCTAATAATTCTTTAAATAACTGTTAGATTGGAATTCACACATACTTAGTTCTGTACGTTGGCCTGAAATATCCACTTATCAAAACAGCAGTATGAAATTAGATGAGACAAGCTATGAAAACAGTTTAATCTATTTATTTTGCTTCAGTTTCATCTAAAGAAATAGTAAGAACAAAAAATCCTTTCCAAAATATACTTTTGAAGTATATAAGCAGAAACAAAGGAGTAAATCCCATGAATTCCATGTCAAAATAACAATCATTACTAAGTATCTAATACTATAAGTTACTACTACATTTCTTTGTAAAAATGAAATCCTCTAGGGAAGAACAGAGTTACTGTGGATTAGGCAGAGGGAAGTGAAGGGAGGAGGGGGAGTAGGAAGGACAGTAGACTGAATCAGACATTATTACCCTATGTGCATATATGATTACACAACCGATATGATTCTACATCATGTACAACCAGAAGAATGAGAAGTTATACTGCATTTATATGTGATGTGTCAAAGTGCATTCCACTGTCATGTGTAACTAATTAGAACAAATTTTTAAAAAATAAAGCTATTGTCACAATAATAGAAAAACAAACTATGTTCTATGCGACAGTAATTGTTCTAACTGCTTGCTTCTTGCTATGATCCAAATATTTGTGCCACTCCCCCACTCATATGCTGAAATTCTAATCCCCAAGGTGATAGTGTAGTGGGACATTTCGGAGGTGAATAGATCACAAAGGTAAGAGCCCATATGGATGGGATTAACACCTTTGTAAAAGAGACCCTTCTATCACCAGCAAGATAGTGCTGTCTGTGAGCCAGAAAATGGGTCCTCAGCAGACACCAAATCTACTGGCATCTTGATCTTGGACTTCTCAGCCTCTGGAACTGTGAGACATAAATAGCTGGTATTTATAAGCCACCCAATTTATCGTATTTTCTTATAGCAGCCCACATGAACTTAGAAGCTTCTATTACCTAATTCAATCTTTACAACACTTTTTAGGTATATACTATGATGATCATCATTTTTCAAAAGTAGATATATAAACATTGCAAGTATTTATTTTAAAGAATATATTAATTCTTTAAAACTTAGGATACAGCTTGCATTTTATTTATTATTTGTTGCCACATATCAAGCCAGCTCAACCTAATGGCTTAAAATAATAGCTATTAATTGGGCTTACGATTCTGGATGTCTGTTTCTGGTCTGCCAGACCCAGCTTATCTTGGCTGTGCTTGCTGATGCACTGTGGTAAATTGGCAGATCGGCCTGAGGCTGGGCCTGAATGGCCTCATTCACATGTACGGAAGTTGGCTGACTGTTGGCTGGCATGATATGGGTGACTGCCATATTAACTATGTCTTTTTATTTTGTGTCTTGTTTGGTTTTGTGCTGTGAAACTTTGGGGTGCTGCTGATTCTAGAGGGATTTTCCCTCTCAGAGCTAGTTAATTCTAGATATAGTGAACAGCTTGCCTCTGAGCATGCTTTTCCAATCCAGAGCCCATACTCCAACTATCTCTTTTACCAGGCTCACACACTCTAGGTCACTATTCAGGTGCCCTAATTACCCAGGGCCAGGGACCAGACAACTAGGGGCAATTTCTACACCCTTGAACCCTCTTAAGTTATTCAAACTAACCAATCATAAACCTGTTCATCCCTGCTTTGCTTGTTCTCTCCTATGGAAATCACAATAAAGATTCTTGCCACAATCTTTCCTTACTTCTTCTGCCTTCTCTTAGTCCCCACTGCTTCCCCCTGAAGCTCCTATTAATGTGACATGCCCCTCTTCTTGGATCTTTGAGTTTAATAATCTGTCTTTTCAATGACAGTCATCTCCTGATCTACTGGCTTTAGCATACCTGAAAAATAATAAAATCTACATTCTTAAAACAACTAGATAATGTGCAATTTCATTGTCTAGCAGGCCATTCTGGCTCCTTCATATAGTGGCAGGATTCTAAGAGCAACAAGTCCAATGCACAAGTGCCTTTCAAATCTCTCATCATATCATTTTGCTGAAGTCCCATGGAGTAATGCAAGGCACGTGGCCACAGTGGAAGTCAGCACAGGAGGACTAGATGCAGGGAGGGGTGTGGCTACAGGGAGCCCTGAGCAGACCAATTGGCTATAATCCATCAACGACACCGGCTTCTCAGGAGGTTTCATATCAACCTCTTATTTTCTTTGATTTTAGTAATCTTTAGAATCTGGCCACTAAAATAAGCAAATAATATTTTACTACTCTCGGCAAAAAAAAAAAAAAAAAAAATGTTACCATCTATCATGATGCTAAGAACTGTTATTCAATAAACCAAGCTTATAAACTAATAACTAAATTCTCTTTCACTTAGGGAAATAACTGCTTTTAACAAGAGGACTTGGACAATATAAAGCAATTGGAGATTATAATGATGGTCATTTTGTTCGAAACAGAGAGGAGATGGTAACCTATAATACAATTCACAGAAACTTTAAAATAATATACTGCCTCTATCATACTCATTATTCTAGATAATGAACATGGTCAGAAATCTTTTTGACAGAGATTTACAGAATCTTTTTCCCACAATTGGTGGACTGTTTTCAATTTTCTTTTCAAACTCAATCCCTGTAACCTTCTTCAGCAATCTTCAAAATGAAATTCTGAACTTCCTTATTTCAGAATTCCTCCTTCTTACTATTACTTACCATCATTGTTATCCCAGACCAACATGCTCCTGCTATAAAGCACTATGGAGGATGCAAACAACCTCAGAAGAAGAAAGAGAAAATAAATTGGAAGAGAATGCCAGGACTTGTTTCCTTCCAGTATTGGCTTATCTATAAGAAACACACACACACACACACACACACACATATACACATACAAACCAAACAAACAAAACTCTAATATACTTTTAGTATACTTTCCTCAAATTCTAGAAATAATCATGAACAGAAGCAGCATGTCTCTCTCCACACCAGAGCTTCCCTGATTGTCCTCTTGGTAAATCAATCCTAAATTATTCTTTTTTTTTTTTTTTTTTTGGTACTAGAGATTGAACTCAGGGGCACTCAACCACGGAGCCACATTCTCAGTCCTATTTTGTGTTTTTTTTAATGTAGAGACAGAGTCTCACTGAGTTGCTTAGCACCACGCCTCGCCATTGCTGAGGCTGGCTTTGAACTTGTGATTCTCCTGTCTCAGCCTCCCTAAGTGCTGGGATTACAGGCTTGTGCCACAATGCCCGGCTCTAAATTATTCTTTTATCATAATAATAATATTAGTATCCAGACCAATGGATGTTGCAATCTGATAGACCTTAGGTTGAATCTCAACCACTGATTAGGTGGGAAAACTTGAGCAGCTTAAGTTGTGTATTAGTTTTGACCTCCAAGTACTGGACATAAAAAGCTATAAACTGTAGTCTTGAGAGAGTTCAAAGCTGCCTTACATCACTGTCTACCTACTATTCTACCCCAAGAATGGCCTCTTTGGTGAAGGTAAGACAAGGAGGGAGTCATCAAGGACATCTTGTGGCTACTTTGGACAGGGATGGAGTCTTGTGTGGGAAAACTGAAGTGGTTATAATAGTACTAGATGGGTGTAGATCGTTGCCCATTTGGATTGATGTCTCTTAGATTTCTCCTCCTATCACTGTTCTTTCTTCCATCTCAGATTGCTGGTGGGATAGATCTGGACAGGAAGACATCTCTTTGGAAAAGCTAAGCAGGAACCAGGGTGAAGTCTGGAAATACATAGAGCTGGGAACAAACCTGCTCTTACCAGCTCCCAGTGGGAGAACAGCATGGAGCCTAGGGCCAACACTCAATATAAAGTATAGATTTGTCTATAGCAACCTGTGGGTAAATGTCTATTAATATTCATTGTGGTTGCCCATTTCTCAAAAATATGAGAATTCAATATGTTGTCTTTAACTCTTTCCATCAGAAAATAATGATTTTATTAATAATCACATCACAGGATTGTCATGAGGATCAAATGAGATGAATTAAATATAACTTCTACTTCAGTGCCTAGTAAATAGCACATATTCATTAAATGTTACTTGTCAATCCATAAAAACTGTGGTGTTCAAGACTTCTAAAAATAACTAACTCCTTAAAGTATGAATTAGCAAATCATCTTTGAATTTGTTGTTGTTATGTCCCACATTGGCTATATTTCATTTTGCAAGGGTAGGTTATGAGTTCATCAGAAAATGAAAGTTAAAATCTTGGCAAATAGTTAGTTATCTCTATGAATGAAAAAGGACACTGAAAAGGGTAAACTGATTTCCTGTGCTAAGTTCTTTGGCCAGGTTTTTACACAATATACCTTTAAATGACAAATTAAGTTATGAAACAGCGTGGTGTATTTTAAGTCTCAGAGAAAGTTGATGTTTTCTCTTAGGAAAAAAAGCAATAAAAATATTATTCTTTGGTATCTTTTTTGCATTACACTTCCAAAGACCTGAAGAAATCAGGAAATAACTAATTCTATCTCAGAGAAGAAAGAAAAAGATAGCTTTGGGGTAATAGCTCAACTTCAGTTTCATGTAATAGTCTTGCTTTTTAGTCATATTATGGATGCATTGTTTGCCTATGTTAAACCTGAACAAACCCACCTTTTTATTCTGTGTAGAATTGTTCTTAATTTTATATTTAAAGTAATACTATCAGAATTATTAACCTTAAACTGCTTCTAATTGTACTTCTTTTCAAAATGCCAGATGTTCTAATGTACAAATGATGCATTTACTTTGAGGTTTTGGATATGGGTATCCTACTTAAGGAAAACCCAGTTTTATTCATTCAATATTACATATACACCCTGGGGACAGGTAGAATAGTATTCAGTCACTCAATACTCGTTCATACCTTTGAAATGAACCCTAAGGTATAGCAGGAAGATTTAATTCACACACACACACACATTCATTTTATATATGGCACTGCAGGGTTATGAGTGTTTCATAAAGTGAGGGTATTGCAATGTAGCAATAAATGAAATGTCTGGACATTGCACAAGTTCATAAGGGCACTCCTACTGTATCATTGCTCTCAGAGTCCTTTATAATCTTGACATCCTTCTTTCCTTTTGCAGATAACCTCTCTCAACAGGAAGACAGTGATCCCCCTAAAGAATATGATCCTGGGCAATTTGCAGGCCTTCTCCATGGATCTTCTCCAGCTTGTGAATCCCCTGAAAATCCATTTCATCTCTATGGGAAAGGAGGTCAATGTGAAGAAAGACAAGATGAAGTCAGTTTGGCAAACAGTCCTTTGCCTTTCAAGCAGACTCCAATAGAAAATAACTCAGAACCTGTGGTAAAGAAAATTAAACCCAAAGTGGTCAGTAGAACAATTTTTCACAAAAAAAGCAACCAACTCGAGAACCATACCATTGTCGGCACAAGAACAACCAGGAGTGGATCCCGGAGTGGAGACCAGTGGGTTGTGAACACAGGGGGATTTGTGGAAAGAGCTTGTACTCTGGGGAGAATAAGGTCATTGCCTAGAGCCCTGATTGACATGCATTTATCCAAAACTGTCTCTAAATCTGATTCTGATCTCATCACCCACCCTTCAAAGGAGAAAGCATCAAGAGTTAACTGGAGTGAAACTTCAACTGCTGAACACAGTTCTAAAGGGAATTCTGAAAGAACACCATCTTTCACATCTGAATGGGAAGAAGTAAGCCTGGTTCTTCTTCTTTATATTGGAACTGAGGGAGGTTTGGGGAAGGACTGTCAGCCTTTTAATTCTTTCGGAGGCTAAAAGGGAAAATTAACAAATGCATACAGCTCCAACTGGAAGGGAAAGGTTCTATGGGTAACACATGTCAATTTCACAGCAAGCATAAAAACAAACACAGTTCCACATATACTGGGAAATCTATTGTTTCCATGGAAGTTGATATCAAGCAGAAGTAACTAGCTATGAGGTACAAGAGAATGTTCACATCACGTCCTACCAAGTACTGTGGCTGACAAATTGAGAAAAATCTTTTTTATTTTTAATTTTGGCTAAGTGTTCTTTTGCTACTTCTAAACTCTTGGTTAGTTTGTTTCTCTTCCTTAAAGTATTTTGTATTTTCAGAAGAGCTCCTTCTAATCTTAACCTTCATGACAAAAGGAACAATCCTGGCTCATCTTTAAGAATCATGCAAAAAATGCACATTACTTAATATTTCCCTTCTACAGCTATCAGAGAATCATTAAAGGAAAAGATGTTTTGGGGTCAAGTATCACCAATTTAAGCTCTCTTTAAAGACAAAGTCTTTAATCTGAAAGAGTTATTCAGAAAGTAAGTGCCCTTGTAAGGTTATAAAATATCATCCTTTGTCCCTGAGGAGAATTACATCATAAAATAATGAAGCTCCTTGCTTTTTCCTAATTTTTTTAAAGAATGGACAATAGTCTCTCATTATATTTCATTATAACATGTCACATTTTGTCTCTCAAAAGACTGTGCCAGTGGGATTAGGTTTAAAAGCACATTACATCACTACAGTATTCTGAGAACTAGAGATAGATATGGTTCTGATATTGATGTTCTCATTGAGCTATTTGGGAAAAAAATCACTGGATATCTCTGCATCTTTTTCAGAGTGAACAAAATGAGACAATCATCACTGTCCTTTTTGAAACCTGCCATCTAACAGGTTGCCAATATCAGGAGGAGGGAAATTAAGCCATAGATGCCTACATCTTAGATAGTCATGTTTTCCAAAGTTGCAAACTAGTAGATGGATAATTTTTATTATATTCATTTCTTATTTTTTAACTATGAATACAGTTAAGTTCCTTTTTGAATCATTTTTTGAGACAAGATTAATTAACATTTAATTTATCCTTTAGAACTAAGTTGGTACATGCATATATTCTTGTGACTGGATGCTACTAATCAGCTTGTGGCTGATGAGACCATTTAGTTAGAAATTGATTCCAAAGGCCATCTCCATAATCTGAAACCTGTTCTCTTCGCAGTCAAATGAGATGCATGGTCTTAGGCAGAGAGAAAGAATGCTAGAGGATAGACCTCATCACAAGATTTTATTCTCAGCTCCTTCCCCTTCTAAGTTTAAAGAATACATAGTTCCTAACTACATATCAAAGTACAAAGTTCATTTCAAGAAATACAGAGACCATACACATTACTTTTGAAAGTTTAAGGAAGTGAAGCATAATTTATATTTTAAAAAACAACTCAAAAGAATTTTGCTTCCCTTTAAACCTTTCCCTGTTGGTCTCTTAATTATAGTACAGCTGTAGTAATAACACTAAAACTATATGATCCTAGCATTTAGAAGTTATTTTAAAGTGCAATGTTAAAATTGAATGCAATAATCCCTTTACATGGCTTTTATTTCTCACAGATTGACAAAATAATGAATTCCATAGACGTTGGAATCAACAGTGAACTTGAAGAAATGAATGGTGAGACCACAAGTAAGGCAACTTTCCTCTACTTATAATGAAAAAAAATGTACATAAAAAATAGCCAGGGAATAATAAAAATCTTTAGGTAATTTTGTTTTATCATAGTGACAGTAGCTGAAAATTATTTCCTCCTTCTCTCAGATACAACAATCATGACCTGTAAACAACATCAATTACAAAGTACATTGGTTCAGCAAATTGAGGATTTTTCCCGTATGCTATTCTACTGTACCAGTTAATATTAATGAAGCTTCCACCTTGTATTGAGTACAGTAGGAAGTACTTCAAAGTGTTGTAGAATCTGAGGGCTTGATACACTATTTCTCATTAAATTAAATGTCCTATTTATTCTGGCCAAAGCAATTAACAACTTCTCTGAAGTTATAAGTGCCACTTGGCAAGAACTATACACCATTCATCTTCATGTACCTCATAGCACCTCAAACAGTATCTCACCAAGAGTTGAGTTTGCAATCGCAATTTAACCTATTACCCTTTAGTATTATTTTCTTCCCTACAATTAAAGAGTAGAGTTGAAGGCCATTCAAAACTAGTTTTCATTTATACCTGAAATTTAACCAAGAGATGCTTTATCATTGAGCTACATCCCCAAGTCTTTTTATTTTTTATTTTTAGACAGGGTTTTGCTAAATTGCTGAAGGCCTTGCTAGGTAGCTGCAGCTGGCCTCCAACTTGTGATCCTCCTGTCTCGGCTTCCCACATTGCTGGGATTATAGGCCTGCATCACTGTGCCTGGCCGTCCAAAACCTTTTGAAGGCTGCTTAGTACTGATATATCACTAAACCGAAAATTACAGTAATATTTATACTAAAATAGAATGTGTTATTCTTGAAAGAGTCAAAAGACTTAGATTCTGTTTTGACCTTGCCACAAAGTAGAAGTACATCTGTATACTAGATAGATCTATAGAATTTGGAGTTTAAAACAGGTGATTCCTAAGGTCTCAGGAGAGCTCGTATTTAAGTCAGAAGTGATAATTGATTTTTTTAGAGTTAATAAGGTTAATTTCTGTGAGAGAGAAGTCTAAATTTATCACAGGATAAACAGATTTTGAACTTTTGTCACCAAAGCCCTGCCTAGGATGAGGTGAGTGAAGAACTTGCCTAGGGAACAAAATTTAAGGGATGCTTAAAAACACACTTATCAGGATATGTAATATTTTAATGCACTATTTAAAAAATTCAAAATTAATGCTACAAATCAATGATAAACAAAATATCAAAACTTAAATAAAGACATAGCCCTCACTGGTATGATTTGGACTTTCACTTTGCCTGGTTCCCACAAGTGGTTACAAAAGCACTGACTTTGTCAGGGAGATGACAGAAGCACAGATAATGAGACTCTTTGCAGAGATGAAGCCGAGTGACTAAGATGCTCTTTCCGATTAGCACTTATAGAATGTTGCTCAGGTGCTGAGAGCCCAGGCAATGACGGGGCTCTGCAACAAGTCTGGTTGTCACTCAGCAGGGTTGCAGGAAAAAACCACAGCTTGACTGGTCACAGGCCTGGTCACAGGCCTGGGAAAAGAGGAGTGAGACGGTCAATTGGCTTAGGAGCGTGGGGACACTCTCCCTTCTAGCCACAAACCTCCAGTCCCTTTTTCCTCCTTTCCTTACCACATTCTTTGTCATCCTGTTCTTACCTGTGGAGGCACTTCTTATATTACATGCAAGTCTACTCATTTCTTCTCATTGGGGATTTGTAGTGAGCCAATAGCAGAAAGACCATTTCAGAGTAAAACAGGAGCAGCTGGAAAGTATATGAGTTTCATGGCAGACACACACAATCACAACCCAAATATAAAAGCCTGGTGATTTGTTTTAACATATGTGGAAAACTGTAAAAGGGCCCCAATTTTCTATTGAATCAAAACCAAATGAATGACCTTCATTTTTACGATTACTAACACTAGCCTGATGAACACTGAGGACTTTTGCAGAATCCAAAGAATCAGCCTACGAACATGTGTTGCTACATAGTTCTTTCATGTATGCTTACAGAGTCATTTCAGAAAAATAGTAGGAATACATAGTTTTTGTTGATATCAACTGTGCTATTCAAAGATAGAATGGCTGCCTGGTGAGCTAGTAAGTTCCACCATACTGAGAGTGTTTAAGCTGAGACCTAGGAGTGCTTCTCTTTGGAATGGTCAGACAGGCATTAAATTCACAGTTCAACTTGGATAACATTGAATGTTAGTCTAATGTTCTAAAATTTTTCAAGAAACAGTGCCATAGAATGATAAAAATATCATAAACATTAGAAAGGAAATAAGGGCAAATGTTTAAAATGTCACTCAGGCAAACCTACTTTTGGAAGGGCATTTTAATAGTAAAAAAATCTACAGATTTTTTCATCTTTAGTTCCTCTCTATCCACCTTCCTTATTGCCATTCTACCTGCTGCCTTTATTTACCATTTTTCTGTAATGATAATGAAAATAAAAGTGGAGACTCAGTCCACAAGGAGTCATTACTATAGACAAAGCCTGGCTCTATATGTCCCTTAGTTTTTACCTCTTAATTACACTTTAATTATGCACTACGTGATTGACCATAACATGTAGCATTCCAATTGACCCTCAGGCCAGTTGTGAATCACAGCTTTCCTAAGCTGTGTTCTTTTCCCTATCAAAGCTATATTTAACTAGAAGGGTGATAGACAACCCCATGAACATGGCACTCAACAAATAACATTCAGGGTACTCAGAGTGGTTGGGAAATCATACAGTGAAATAAAAAATCAAACACCGACTCAAATCAAACAAAAATGAAAGCTCAACTCTGCTATTTACTAGTTGCTTGCTTACTCTGTTCCCTCTCAACAGAAATGGGCATATTAACATAGGATCGTTGTAGAGACATGTGCAGTGGATATGTAGAAAGTCTGACACATGTAGATATGTATTAAATTTTAGTTCTCACCTTGTCTACCACCAGAAAGACTTTTCAACATTGTGGGAATACAAAGATGAATGCACATAAGCCTTTCTTTAAGGATCTTGTATTAGCTATTCTCACAAAGGATTAAATTTGCTTTATTACCTAGAATCATGGTATCAACTGGGATACAGGTTGTAACAAGTCCACCAGGCCAATTGGTAAAAAAAATAGATTAGAACTCCATGTTAGCCTGGAAAAGAGAAAAGTCTAATAGGCTTTGATATAAACAGTCTAAATTATTTTTCATGAAATCTGAGTATTCTTTTTTTGGCTTGCCAGTGTGCAATGAAATTAGTGGGAGGTAAATTTAGAATGAGAAACAGTAAATAACTATTTTACATAAGTGTCATCAGTCTCTACTGAGTCCAGTGCTATGTCTGGTTTTAATAAAGCTGTGTGGTTTTATGAGCATTGATTGCTTAAAACCTCAGATGATGAGAAAATAAAATCACAAGTAATGGAGATATACAAAGGACCAACATTAAATTTTCAGTGCTCTTGCCCATTTTGTTTCAGCAGGGATTTTTGTTGTTGTTGTTTTGTTTTTCAAGACAGGGTCTCCCTAAGTTGTGCAGGCTGACCTCTAACTCAATCCTCCTTCCTTAGCCTTCTGAATAGTGGGGACTACCAGCATGCACCATCACGTCTAGCTAGTTTCTGCATTTTTTATTTGCCCTCCCTGAACCTACACATTTCCAATGTCAGGTATTTGTTTTATAAACAATATTTATTATACCAGGAATAGATTTGGAACTCTCTCATCTTTCCCTTAATAAATATGCACCAGCTCAAAGTTTGAGCAATCTCTATAAAATCACAGAACTAGTTTCCTTCATTGAAACCAGTATCCTTTTTATTTTTCAAATATAGTAATTTGCAACTTATCCAGCAATCTCATGTGTCCAGGATCAAGACAGAAATAAGAGTAAATAAGACATGCTGAATTATTCTAGGTCAGTTTCTTAGGTTCTCACTCAGAACATATCAACTCATCAGTTTCACACACAACATTTCTGGTTTTGAAGTTAGGTAGACCTGGCTTAAATCCAAGTCTTGCAAATTCACTGGCTTTTTGACCTGTCTGTTATCATTTCCCTCACCTATAAAATCAAATTTTTGATAAGCACCTCATAAGGCTACTGCAAGAATAAATTATATACTATACTAGTATAACATAGAATATAGCAGGTGATCATTTACTATAAATTCTCTCTTGTCTTCTTATCCAAGTAAGCATGCCTTATCTTTCTAATTAGAGTGTATACCACATGGGAGATACTTGGGAAATCTTGCTTAGCTTTTTGATCGATGAGAATTTGTAGTTAAGGTACTCATATTTTTAGTTGCTTTCCTATGGAATCTTTCTTTTTTTTTTTTTTTTTTAGTTGTAGATGGACACGATGTCTTTATTTTATTGCTTTGTATGTGGTGCCGAGGATCGAACCCAGGGCCTCACGCATGCGAGGCAAGCATTCTACCGCTGAGCCACAATCCCAGCCCCTGGAATCTTTCTTAAAGTCTTATTTCTTACCATTGTTATTATATCACAAGGAAACCCTTTCAAATTAGGAAATTTACATGTCTATTGGAACTACTTCAAGTTCTCACACTTTCTAAGAATCAGGTTGATGATCTTCTTGATGAGACTGAGGATTTCTTAAGTAAGTGGAGGCAATAATTGGCTCCACAGGACGTTCTTATCATTATACAACAGCTAATATGCAGAGTAATCAAGTGCCTAGACTTAAATATACAAGGGTTTCAGATAATCTTATAAATACCCTTCAATTTCTAAATGGGCTTTAAAAATCTCCTGTTACACTAGACAAACTACAGGTTTACAGATTGTATTGAATTGATCTACATCCATGAGTAAAAATGGTACTTAGAATATAATCATTAAGGCTAGGATTTTTTCCTTATACTTAAGATTGAATTATATCCCCAAAGAAATATTTTAGCATCTTATCTTTGAAAAACCTACTTTTGTCAATATATGAATTCTACCTAAACTTTAATTATAAAGGAAAGCTATTAAAAAATGAGTATGTAAAGAATTTTATCATAGAGTACATTGTCTATATTGGGTAGATGAAGAGTAAATCTTAGTCATTTGCTGGAAAATACATAGTTCTGAAAGCCAACAACTCAGGATCCCACCTAGCTTCATTCCCCTTACTCCAAGAGTCACCAAGGCACAGTAAATGTTCTCTTTTCTCCTGGACTAAGCTCCACCATTTCGGTGGGTCTGCAGTAACTAGGAGAGCTCCTGTGGCCCTCTCCCTGTGCAAGTCTCTTGCTGAGCGGAGGAGAGCAAACATCTTCACAGCCCCAGCCACTGTTCCTCCCTGGCTGCTTCCAGGCCCTGATCTTTGTTCCCACACCTCTGCCCCCACCTCGGGAGGTGCACTGTCACCAATGCAGCAGAATCCTGTCCTGTGGAAGTTGTTGGTGGGAATGTCATTCCTGACACTGTAGGAGAATGCTTTTTTACAATGTATTTCAATAATTGCTCTATTAGAGAAAGGAAAAAAAGGGAGGAAAGAAACTGAAATATTTTCCTTTCTTACCATTTATCAGGTGCTATGCAATTTATTACAGTGAACATTTTTGCACTCAATTTTCAAAACAATTCAGTGAAGTATTATTATATCCATTTTATAGAAGAAAGGCTGAGAAAAGTTAGGGAACTTGTCATAGCAACTGTTTCAAACCCAGATGTTTCTCTTCTTGAAATCCATACTCTTTTCAATAACATATGCTGCCTACATCGGACAATAGAAGCTAGGTTATTGCTTCTTTCTCAGGTTAAATCATACAGATGTGCATTGAAGGGAGCCTTCTGAGGGTGTTGAGCATAGAACCAACAACTTCCTCTCAGCAAAGGCTAACTATCCACATTGAGGGCTTTAGCTAAAACTCCAAAGCATGGGCCACATGGTCACATACAAAAATGAACTATAGCCCTGAATGTCTCCTACATCCTAAAGTGAATGTACACACTCTAATGATGACCCATGTTTCACTTGTTTCCAGAGGAAGAATTTCCCTTGCCTTCAGTAATATTATTTTTTCCAAGAACCTTTAAATTGTACATAAAAGCCTCTCTGTGAAATGCTTTGCAACAGGCATATTTTATTTTTGATTTTTATTTCTCTTTACAGTACTATTTTTAATAGAACCAACTGGGGAAGGTGGGTAGTAGAATACATTAGCACACAAGTATACTATTTTATCTAAATCAAGAAAAAATGTATTTTTATTATTATTTTACATAACACTTCCCTAAGTGACTTATTTTTTCAGATAGATTTAATCTAAGGAATCCCTTAATATTAGAACAGTTATATAAAAATGTGAATTATAGTAATTGTTAGCCTAGCATGAGTTAACTAGCCTACATCAAGTAGTTTTGTTTAATCTGCCAAAAAACTGTGTTCCTAGCTCAATAGATGCTAAAATTTAGCACCATACATTTCAAATAGTCTTTAAAAACTAAAATAACTTATATAATGTAGATTTTGATCATGAGAACATGGCTGAGATCCTCTAGCTTTGAAATTATGGGGAATAATCAATGTAAAATTAATCTTTCCTTAAGTTAGAGAAATATTCTGTGGCCTAATATTTTCTTATGATGTATCAATAGTTAAAAAATGGTACATTCCATTTCAGTTAAAAAAATCTAATCATTGCCGGGCGCGGTGGCACATACCTGTAATCCCAGCACTTTGGGAGGCTGAGACAGGAGAATTGCAAATTTGAAGCCAGCCTCAGCAAAAGCGAGGCGCTAAGCAACTCAGTGAAACCCTCTCTCTACATAAAAACACAAAATAGGGCTGGGGATGTGGCTTAGTGGTTGAGTGCCCCTGAGTTCAATCCCCAGTACCAAAGGAAAAATACCTAATCATCTAGAAGAGGTCTGGAGAGATGATCTCATGCATTCATCCACTAGCACTGGATTACTTTTCCCTATAATATCTCTGATATATAAGCAACCAGTATCAACTAACGTCTGTTTAGACACTTTCCATGATGATGAGTTCACTACTTTAAGAAATAATATATTCTATTACTGGGAAGCTCAATCCCTTAAATATTTTTTTTTTGTTGAACTGGGCATGGTGGCACATGCCTGAAATCCCAGAAATTCAGGAGACTGTGGTAGGAGGATTACAAAGTTTGAGGCCAGCCTCAGCAATTTAGCAAGGCCCTCAGCAACTTAGCAAGACCCTGTCTCAAAACGAAATGACAAAAAGGGCTGAGGATGCAGCTCAGGGTTAAGCACACTTGGGTTCAATCCCCAATACCAAAAAAAAAAAATTATTTTGTTGAGTCAAATATTTCATGTAGATTTGAATACCTACATTAATAATTACTAGCATGATGACCTTGAACAGATCATTTTTTAGTGTGAACCCCACTTCTTCATATGGAAAACAGCTTCTTGCACCAATATTTTGGGAAGCTCTAATTTAAGGGAAAGTAGATAGCTATATTCTTGGTACAGCCTATATCTTATTTCTTATTTTTTTTTTCATTTTGCTTTGTTTTTTGCTTGTTTGTTTGTTTTTGATAATGGGATTGAACCCAGGGACACTTAACCACTGAGCCACATCCCCAGCCCTTTTTAAAATATTTTATTTTGAGGCAGGGTCTTGGTAAATTGCTTAGGGCTTCCCTGAGTTGCTGGGGCCAAGTTTGAACTCTCAATCCTCCTGTCTCATCTTCCAGAGCCTCTAGGATTACAAGTATGCTCTTTTCCATCCATTATTCTCTTAAGAGAAAAGTTTTCCAAAGGATTAATAAAGACTCATTATTTCACATATGTGCATGCATATCTTTTTTTTTTTTTTTTTTTGGTACCGAGGACTGAACTCAGGGGCACTCGACCGCTGAGCCACATCCCCAGCCCTATTTTGTGGTTTATGTAGAGACAGGGTCTCACTGAGTTGCTTAGTGCCTCACCATTGCTGAGGCTGACTTTGAACTTGAGATTCTCCTATCTCAGCCTCCCAAAATGCTGGGATTACAGGCTTGCACCACCGTGCCCGGCTTGTGTGCATGTCTTGAGCATAGAAATAATGTTTATTTGATAAAATATACCCCTTGCAAAATGACAGTAAACAATTGCAAAAGATCTTCTTTACAGATTTTAAAATAGTAATTGGATAACTTCTATATAAGCGTTGATGCATTTTATAATATCCATCATTAATGACTTCATACTGGCAAAAGAATAGGAGGTTAGAGGAATTTTAGGAGTACTTTGAAAGATAGGTAGTACACTTTCATAAGTCATGGGTTATCATCATGATTGCTTTTAGGTACAAATTTGTTTTCTCAAAATACAATAAAAAATTAAGGGGTACATGTGAGTCACTTGCCCACAAGGAAAACTTTATAGCTTATTCTGGTTATATCCATGACATACTATCCTGATAACAAAGGGCTTTTTGTCTACTAGTATTTTGGGAACTCCAGCATAAACTTCTAAGGATTTAGCAAATTAAATATTAATTAAATTAAATATTTTATTATTTAAAAGTGGCTACCCAGCAGTATCACTTATAAGAATGTATCCCAATGAAGCGACTGGACAGGAGCAAAAAATGCATATATGAAGAGATTCATTTCAGCATTATTTATGACCATTTTAAAAATCAAATCAAACTAAATAACCACTAATTCATTTGTAAAGTGAATTATAGTAATTCTCTGACAGAACGTTAAAAATTTAATTAAAATGACATTGTATGAATATTTATTACCACAGAAATATAACTATGATATATCACTCAGTGTAAAGTAGTTAACAGTGTTGTGAATACACACGCATGGAAAAGATCTGGAAGGTCACAAATACAAAAGGGTTAGCAATGGATATCTTTATGTGAGATTCACAGTGATTTTTATTTTCTGCTTTTTTATAAACATTGAAATTTTTATAGTGAGTATGCATTACTTCTATCTATTATCTAAGCCATTCAATAAAGTATCCACCAATTTAATAAACAAATGTAATGTAAAGAATTTATACAGAGATACACACATATATAAACATTTATAGGAAATAAAATATTCTATAGCTATCAATGTTGATAAAAAGTTGCTAATGGAATACTCTTAAAATATGATCGAGTCTATCACTTTTCAGTTAAAGTAAGTGTGATTCAGTTGTTTCAGAGAAGGGCTTCACTTGACTTGTTTTTATTCCATTTTTCTGTTACTACAAAAACTTAAGTTACACAAAATTTAAAAATGCCCATAACCCAGTGCTGATCAAAGTAATATTTTCTGTTTGTTCATGTCCTTGTTAATTGTATGTCCCAATGACCTTCTAGCCGTTACCTATGTGTACATTCCGTTTTTACATATTAATAAGAATTTCGTGTATAAAATTTTGCAATCTTCATTTTCACATACCATTTTGCCCAATTCTATTTGGTAGCATTTGTTTCTTACCCCTTGCTTTGCCCTTCCTTTGCCCATTCAGTGTTAGTCTAGTATATATGCTTTCACCCTTTCCTACAGTTTTATGTAATCAGATGATGATGATGATGATAGATAGATAGATATAGTTGTATTTTAAAAACATGAAGCCATACCATATACATTTCTGTGCAACCTTTTCTTCTCATTTAATGAACAATCAGCATTATCTTCCTTCTATATTCAGCAAATAACCTATGAAGTTCACTTGTGAAGTTCATAAATTGTACTTGTGAAGTTCACCCTCAAAGAGGAAACAATCCCTGAAGTCTGACTGCTACTCCCACCTCTGACTAACTTGCTGTGTGACTCGGGAAATTGGATATTTCACAATGAGGCTCAGTTTCCTCATTTGAAAATAAAAGGGTAGGACTACATCTTTTCCAACTCTATAATTCTATGATTCATACTTTTATCTTTCATTTTATGTAATAAGCTTTGGTAGAATGGACCCAAAGATTTCTTCTTCTTGATTTCTTAAAGACAATGACCAGTAAATCTCAAATCCTCTTCTTAATTTCTTAAAGACAATGGTTAGTAAATCTCAAGTATGTAAATTTCCATGAGATTATTCTAGGAATGCTGCCAGATCATCATTTTGCAGTGCTTTTAAAACATATTAATATAATAAATGCATAATCTAGTGGATATATGTCTGTAGGATAGATAAGTTCTTGTATCTATATACAAAAGTTTTTGACCTAAGCATCTCAACTCTAATAATAAACCTTACACTGAACTTCAGGACACTTAAATGAGTAACTGCAATCACATGCATTGTAGCGATACAAACGGGAATAAATGCAGAATTCTAACACTGTATCCTGCCTGCTTCTTTTTTTAAGAAGATACACAAAATTTAAAAATGTAAGTTTTTAAATTTTACTCAAGGGAGATTGAACTCAGGGGCATTCTACATACTGAGCTCATACCCCGTCCTTTTTTATTTTTCTTCTGATAGGGTCTTACTAAAGTGTTGAGGCTGGACTCCAACTTGTGATCTTCTTGCCTCAGCCTTCCAGGTTGCTAGGATTACAGTCATACATGACCATTCCAGCCTTCTTGCCTGCTTTTCGAATCCACTAAGCTTTTTATAAGAAGTTTTATGACAAAAGGAGCCAGAATTTTGATAGTGTATACTTTTCATCAGGTGGCAGGTATACATAGCACTTACAAAATGCTCACAATTACCTATTGCTTGTCCTAATTTATCTTGACCAAATTTTAGTCAAGCATCTCTCCTCCCCACAGGCTCCTGAACTTTGCTTGCCCCCAAATCTGAGCCTGTACTAAAATGTAAAACATCCTTCCTTAACCATTCATTCCCAATCAGCTGAGCACAGATAAAAGCATTTCCTCTTGATACCTCCCTGATCCTGATGTGTGCTCAGTTATACCCTCTGTATCAATTTGCCCCCACAGTCCCTGCTAGTCCCACTTAACCCTCCTATGAAGGAAAATCCTCTTTCTGTTTGATTTTGAGATGCTTAAAAACCCTGAGGGAAGAGCATTCTCCCTACAAGAATCATTTTTAAAATCTTACCTTGCCTAAGTCTGGATGTGTTTTTATTTGACAGTACTAAAAATTTCTTGGGCCTTTTATTGGTTCACCTTTTGTCCCTCAAACACTATACTAACTGATATTCTCTGCTGTAGCCATCATTTAAAAAATGAGTGCATAATTTCCTCTGAGTGTGAGATGTGAATTATATTCCTACAATAACCAGAATTACAGCTATGATATAATTATATATGTAAGATATATGTGTACCTTAGACAATGTGCAAATTGATTTGTCAATGTCTGATACAAATCTATATCAACAAAGAATTTCCTTAGAAAGTCCCACCATTATCTCTTTATATCACAACAAATGTGCACAAACATAAGACTAAGAGGCTTATTTTTAACAAAAGCTCAATGTATGATACCAAATACCTTACCAACCACGGTTGCCGACACATGAAATGGTTGTGATAGTGACACAGAGCCTTTATTACAAAAATAAAGGAAAGAAAACAGAACTCTATTACCCTGTGCACTTACAACAAAAATTTCTTCTGTGTGAGCTACCAAAGCATTTAAATAAATCATTTGCACCTGGTGTATACTCTTATTATTTTTTTCTAAGCATGTTACTTAGAGTGGAATTCTCTATATTTATACTCTGCTTATCTCCAAAAAAGACCTGAGAAGACTTACTATAAAAGATATAATTACAGCAAAATAAAACCCCATTCAGACAATAGTAAGAGATATGAGCCAGATAGTTTAAAAGATAAAAACTTAATAAGGGAGAAAAAAAGAAAGAAAATAGTCCAGAAAACCTTAGCTAAGGAAAATGTCTGTTAACTAAGCCTGCAGCTTAACTCTGAGCTTCTTGACAATGAAGACAAAAGCACACTACAGAACTGTCATAATAAGGGCAAAATCACCAAGGCATGGAGAAAAGGGGTATTTCCTAGGTTTAAACTCCAGAAGGAATTTTTGAATGGGTCATTTTTGTAAAATATATAACTAGGTGAGGAATAATAATGCTCCCATTAGAATTCAGGGAAAGGAGGAGGATCCCACCTGTGACTTCCTGTGGCCAGGTTTGCAGTGATAAACTTGCGCTTCTGAGAACTTTTCTTCTATGGACTTGTAGCTTTCTGCATGATAGAAACACATGTTGGTGCTCTTCTTTCTTACCCTCTTTATTTAACCTATTCCATGTATTATTTACTTTAGTAATAGGAGTTGTAGAGTACTTAAAAAATTACATGTACTACCTAAAATTTGATGTGACCATTAGTTTGGGGAGTCATGTACCATATGTGAAAGAATGTGACATACAACCTCAGAAGGTGTACCAGATTCATCCCTTACTTTCTGTATGATCTTGGATAAGCTACTTTATCATTTTGAGCCTTCATTACCTTATTCTTTATAAGGGGAAGGGTGATCAATTTCCTACTTCTTGTAATTAAATGAGATAATTTATATAAAGCACTTGTAATCTGTGAAAGCCTATTTGTTACAATTATGTCACCTTTCAAGAAAGTTCTTTTCTTTTAAATTGGAGATCATTCTATTCATTTTTTTCTCTCCACATAATTGAATTGTTATAGTCAGCTTTTTTGCTGCTGTGACATGACCAAAAGACCTGACAAGAACAATTTTAGAGGAGGAAAAGTTTATTTGGGTGCTCACGGTTTCAGAGGTCTCAGTCCATGGACAGCAGGCTCCATTCCTCAGGGCCCAAGATGAGGCAGAACATCATGGTGGAAGAATGTAGTAGAGGAAAACAGTTCAGGACATGATGATCAGGAAGCAGAGAGAGCTTTCCCCATCATAACAAAATATAAACCCCTAAGGACCCACCTTCTCCAGTTATACCCTACTTGGCCACAGTTATCATGTAGTTAATCCCTATTAGGAAATTAATGCACTGATTGGGTTAAGGCTTTCATAACCCAGTCATTTCAATTCTAAACCTTCTTGCATTATCTCACACTTGAGCTTTTTGGGGACACTTCAGATCCAAACCATAACACAATGAAGTAGTTGTTTTATATACTACCATTGTTTTATATGGATCATTCACCTTTTGGAATATTTCTTTTTTAAAATAAATAGGCTTTTCTTCCTGAAGAAGTAAGAGTAAAATACATTTTCTAATTTATTCTGAGATATTAAGTAAAATTTTGTTTACTCTATGAAACAAAATAAATAAGCACTGTCTCCCACTAATAAAAACAGAAACAGAGGGGAATTCCAGAACAATGAAGGAAGACCAAGTGCTCACACAGGGTCACAAATACAGTGTAGTTGATAAGTTACTTTTAACTATAGTTAAACCTATAATCAACCACTCTGTAATAAATTTTTGTAGACAGTAAATTATTTTAAAAAATTATCATGCTAGTGACTGGCTGGTTGGGTAATAGGAGGGATCTTAGAGAGCCTGAAGGCAGACAGGCCAGCATGCTGCTGCCACAGTCATCTAGACCCAAGGGAATCTGTCAACCTAGATTTAAGAGGTAGCTGTAGGGAAAGGGAAAGAAGTCAGGAGGAGAGATAATGTCCATTCTCTAGTGAAATTTAACCCTTCTTGAGTCACCATCTACACTAAGAGTCTGATGGAAACTATAAGGCCTCTTCTAGAAAAAAACGCAAATACATTTCTTCAGAAGAAAACATTTTATTTTCAACCTCTCTCACCTGTGCATGTGTGTATGTGTGTACATATGTGTATACACGAATATCCATCTTAAAGAGGAGAAATGCTTGTAGGCAAAGAAAATGTGAGTCTTAGTGAAGAATTACCAATTTTAAAAAGAGATTTCTAATTCCCAAGGATATTCCAGACTTAGGACTTCTGAAGTTTAAAGTTATTATACCTACCATTAGTACTAAAAATATCACCAAAGTCTCTCCGAGAAAGACAACATTTCTTATCTTAAATAAACATCAATCATAATCTAGACTTGGAAAATGATTAAATTGGACGTTTTGAATTATGAAATGTCAAGAGAGTTTCAGTGTGCTTGGGTTTGGGATCACATACAAATGTAAGTTAAGTTCTGTTCTATCTGTTGGTATAGTCTTGTGTGCATGCATATGCACTGATATCCAGGGCATGAGGATATGCCAGGCTCTTCCAAATTTCTGTATGCTAATAACAATGGTTTCCATAAACCTGTGTGACTTTCATGTCTTGAATTTTTTCACTGCCTACATTATTTTCAACTTTATGATTACAGTACAAAGGAAACTAAAAGTACTCATTTTTTATTCTTTTTCTATGCCAAGAAATTTCTCCCTAAATATTTTAATTTGTTTTTAAAATAGAAAATGTAATTGATTCATGATTTGCAAGTAAGAAAATACAGAATTCAGTGAAGAAAATCTCTCTATAATGCCTATTGCATCAGATACTCATGTCTCCTCCCAATAGGCAGCTACATAGTGTCTGGTGTATCTTTCTGGAGGTATTTAATCAAAATACAGCCAATATGCACACATATTCTTTCTCCTCTTTATTCTTTTTTCAGATATTTAACAAATGATAACATATTCTATGTTCTATTTTTATGTCTTTTGTTTCACTCATTGATTCAAATTGATGGAGATCTTTTCATAATAGAGCATAGAATTATATGTATATACCACATTTTATTTTTAACTGTCTTCCTATTAACAGGCATGGTCTATGTTGCTATTATAAACAATGGTGCAGTGAATTGCCTTGTTTATACTTCACATGTGCAGGAATATATCTGAAGTGTTAATTCTAGAACTTAAGCTACTGTTTTGAGGGCATGTGCATCTGTGTTTTGATAAGTATTGTCAAAATCTGTCCTTAGTGGTAAATAATGACTTATACCATCAAACTATCAGCAATATAAGGCAAAGTCTGTTATGTGCTGACCAATACAGTGTGTTATCAAAGTTTTGTGCCATTACCTATTTGGTAGAGAGAAAATAGTATCTCTGTGATGTTTTTCATATTGTGAGTAAAGTTGAGCTGTTTCTTGTAAGCTTAAGTTCCATTCCTGCACACCTATTCATATCCTTTGCCTATGTTGGAGTATCACTGGTCTATTTCCAGGCATTCTATACCATTAAGCACATAGTCCTGTGTATGTGATATGAGTTACAACTATCTTTCCCCAACTTTCATTTATCTTATGATTGAATTTGTGATTTTTGCTATGTAAAACTTTTTAATTATTTTGTAGTTGATCTAATCAAGGCTTTTTGAAATGGCTTCAGGGTTTTGCATTATTATTATATAGGCTTCCCTTGCTATCAGATATAATAAGAATCTTCCTATAGTTTCTTCTATGACTTTTGTTTTTCTATATTTTATCTATATGTAATTTATTCTTGTGTAAGGAATGAGGTATGGACCAAACTTTATTTTTCCTAGATGGCTGCTCAAATGGCACTTGTAGTTCATGTAGTCATCACTGATTTGAGATGCCACCTTTATTATATGCCTGATGTCAAATTATATTTTGTTTTTTATTTACTTTCTCTTGTGTCCATCTTATGTAGCTATATTTATTCATACATCAACAGAGTGCTTATAACTGTCACACTTTAAAATGTGTCAAACAACCTTTCTCAGAGCTCATTTCCTCACCCAGCACATCCATGTATCCAATATATTTATTTTATTCATTTTTGCTGTAAAATACTTTATTTTCATTTTGGTGCAAGTTTTGGGAGAAAGCTCAAAGGCTGGAGGGAAAAGCTGGAGCAAGAGCTCTGATAACTGATGATTCAGAGGAGACCCTCAAAGGTTGCTGGGCTCTGGAGGCTCCTTGTCAAGCTGAAGGGTGAGCCTTTGGAAGACCTGGGGGCCTCCAGCCTGTGGACCAAAAGGTTGCCAATCTTCCTGATGAATCTCACCTCCTTGTCTAGGTAGTGATCCTCCAAGAAGTCCAGAGATAGTGGTCTATGCAGGCAGAACCTAGGGCATGAGGATCCACAACAGCTTGGTTCAGGTTCTTCTCTATGGCCCTGGAGGCTCCCATGCTTCACAAGGTTCTACCATATTTGTCTTGGTAGTGTCTGCACATCCTGCAAGAGGGCACTGCTGCTGACTGCTTTTGCATCTTCAGGAGATGCTTGGTGCCCTCGATCTTCTCCTGGGCCAGCCTGCAGAAGAAGTGGTCAATGTCCTCTAGAGCCATTTATTTATAAAATAAATATACTGGATTCATGGATGTGCTGGGTGGGGAAACATGAGCTCTGAAAAGGGAAATGATCAATGCCCTTGAGAGCCCCAGTCAAAATAGAAGCCCAGAGACAAGCAGGTATACCAGGCTTGCAGGAGCAAACTGACCAGGTGATAGATAGCAGCCTCCACCTCATTGAAATAAATCTGACAAATCTGAGAGTTTGTTGTTCATTGCCAATAAAGAGCCAAACACATACACACACTACACACACACACACACACACACACACACACACAACAGTGTTGGCTGGTCCTGGAAGCAGGAAATGGGAAATGGATGAGAAGATGGTCTTGGAGGTTGCAACTGGAGAGGAGATTGGAAGGCAGTTAGAGGCTGGAAGATGGAGGCCCTGTCTGTCCATCCAAACACTTGTCCTAGCAAGAAACTGATGCACAGGAACTCCAAGTGCTGCTGGTGTAACACACTTGAAATGTTTGAAACCACTACTGCTTCTTTAGGTTTTAGAGATGCCTCGTTTACCATTGGAAGCATTAATAGTGACCCTGGTAATTTTCTTTCTAGCTGATAGTGATGCACAAAGACAGATTTCCTAAAGAGAGCCTTTCTAAGTAGGTGGATTATCCTAGCACAATCCCAGGCACTTTACAGACTGAGACTTTTTATCTGGAGCTTTATAGAAACTAGGCATCACCTGGAGAATTGAGTTGAGTGTCATTATGAGAGGAATCTTTTTTTGGCTTTTCTTTTTTTTTTTTTTTTTTTTTTTTTTTTTTTTTTTTTTTTTTTTTTTTTTTTTTTTTTTAATTTTTTTTTTTTTCAGTTTTAGATGGACACAAATATCTTTATTTTTTTATGTGGTGCTGAGGATCGAACCCAGTGCCTCACGCATGCGAGGAAAGCGCTCTACCACTGAGCCACCACCCCAGCCCTTTTTTTGGCTTTTCTCACCAAAGCTTTGAACCTTTGTCAGGTCTTCTTGAAGCCCAACTAACCTCTGAGAGATGAAGGTACAACTGTATTCTCTGTGATGATAGTAATTGATCTGCAGGATTCTAAGCTATGCCTATCGCACCCTTTAAGACATGTCTTTAATATTCCTTTACTCTGAAGCAAAATCATGTTTGTTAGTGAGCTGTAAAAAAAAGAGTTCCTTTTATCCTCCATTTCCACTTTTACATCATCAGTATTCCTATGTCTAGAAACATTTGCTCCATGGTTAGATTATACCTTCTTCTTTGTAGAATCAAAGAAAAATTACCCAGGACAGGGTTAACTCAGGCATAGAAGACTTTATTCAAGACTACTGCAATAGGGAACAGAGATTGAACTCAACTCCTCTGAAACAAAGACAGAGAGGTTTTAAGTACTGGGGTAAGTAAGTTAACAGAAAAGTACTGAAAGACACTGCAAGAAATATTGGTGAATGTGATAGGCCCTCTGTGTTTGCTAATTGACACTTAGGCTCCCAGGACTTGTATGTAGCTCAGCAGTAGATTACTTGCCTTGCATGTCCGAGGCCCTGGATTCAATCCCCAGCACTGCCAAAATAAATAAATAAATAAATAGGTACATAAACAGACAGACAGACAAATAGGCTTCTATTCTTAAGCAGAGACTGGGATATAGGAACACTAACATTTTTGATGATTATATTTCAGAGGGATGATTCCCAGATCCTTAGGCAAGAGATTTCTGGGTCATAAAATATTGAGAGACTGGAAGAAAGCTTATATAT
Source organism: Geosciurus inauris (assembly GCA_004024805.1). Lineage (NCBI taxonomy): Eukaryota > Metazoa > Chordata > Mammalia > Rodentia > Sciuridae > Geosciurus > Geosciurus inauris. Next base: position 14,227 of record PVHX01003406.1, on the reverse strand, counting down.
AAAGAGGCAAAAAATTAAAATTTAAAATTACAAGTGTTCTAAAATACTCTACAAAAAGGGAGGGTAGGGTCCTATAATCAGTAGGAAACTTGTCTAAAGTTTAGTTAAGCTGAGTTGAATGTTAACCCACAGAAAAATTTATTCACTGGTGACTCATTCTGCCTATAACTATCAGATCTCTAATAAGGATTCACCCTCTTCCTTGAGAGCATCATCTAATTACTTAGGACATCACCATATTATACGCTATATTCACTAACCAAGCTGAGTTAGAAGAATCATGCTAAGGACCATGACTTCATGTGACTTCATGTTTATGAGAGTTTATGAATATAGGCCAGAACCTGGTTAGGAGGCACAGAAAGAAAAATCTTTCAGAATTTTTCTCATGATGCTGTTTTGCAGCAAGTTTCATATGATTCTTAGCACCTCTTAATTATAAGAAATACAATTAGTTAACTTTTAAAGTGACAGTTAATGTGAGCCAGATACTGATCTAAGCACTTAACTTATATTAACTCATGTAGTCCTCACAAATACTCTGTGAACCACCTCCACTTTACAGACTATACAGCAGGGACTGAGAAACTTGTCAAAGGGGATTTAAACTGAGGTAAGGAGTTCAAACGCAATCTGATCCTAGAACCCAAGATCTTAACTTCTCTGCTAAAAAGTGTCTTGCTTCTTTCAAGAGTTTTTCCAGGGAGCTGGAGACATTATTTGATCTTTAGGAATTACTTGAGAGGTGAAATAACAGGGTGAATAGTTTGCCTCCTTACCTCTGAGCCTGTAAGCAATGGGTCAGAACCAGGAGTTGCCAGGGTTCCAGGGACTAAGGACCACTGTGGTAGCCACTTAGCATAGAATCTCATAATATTCTGTTACATGAATTAGTAATTAGATATTTTCCATAAAACACTGTGAAAGAATTCAATAGATATGTAGGGAAATTTAAATAAACCACTTTACTTCATAAATAATTCAGAGGACTTAGGGAGAAATGTCTGTCAAGGTCAGGGAAATGGAAGAATCTTGGGAGGGTTGGGACAGATGAGAAAAATGACTTAAAAAAAATTTTTTTTTAATCCATGAGGCAAAAGCTAGCTTTGAAATGTTCATCTTAACATACTGGTATTAAGAAAGCCTCTAGAGCAGGGTGTTTGTTATCACCTTTACCTCTCTGGAATTGGTGTATATGTGCTAGCTCATGACCACTAAAGAGTCCTTTTCCTAGCCAGGCATGGTGGTGCATGCCTTTCATCCTGGTGACTCAGTAGACAGAGGCAGGAGAATCACAAATTCAAAGCCAGCCTTAGCAACTTGGCAAGGCCCTAAACAATTTAGTGAGACCCTGTCTCAAAATAAAAAATAGGGCTTGGGATGTGGCTCTATGGTTAAGCGCCCCTAGGTTCAGTCCCTGCTACCAAATAAATAAATAAATAAAAATAAAAAGGAGCTCTTTTGCTTCTTTCCAATGAGCCCTGATCTTTGTCTCTCTGCTTTTGTCTTAATATTGGTCTTAAAAGGTAGTGTGCATAGGGGAGAAATGCAGACTGGGTTTTATTTGAAGGTCCATTCCTATATATGTATATCCTTAGATAAAGCATCTTGGACAAGTTATCTACTCTGAGCCTGTTTCCTAACCTGTATGAGAAAAATAAAACCTCTTTTTAGAGTTATTATAAGGATTGGAGATAATGCTTAAAATGGAGCCATGTACACAGTAGTCACTGTATAATTTACAAATATTAGTATTCTTTGGCAAGCTTCTTCCTGTCATCTTTGGCTAAAGCGTTCAAAGAAAAGCAGAGATTGGGCTTTTCTTGTTTTCTGGGACTGTTAAAAAAGCTGTTTCTTCTGGACTTTCCTGGTGGCATGTGATAAACAAAAAGGAGCATACGGACAGGGAAAGGAAAAACCATCCTAAGATTATAGTTAATATTATGTCTAACTTAAGGAGCTTGAAGATCTTAAGAGGAGATATAAAACATCAACAGGGACCAGAGATGAAGAAAAAACGTCCTTTGGTATTGAGGTCCAACTTTAGAGCAAGATTCCTTTCACTAGTGGGGAGTAGAAACTCCAAAGAAACTAGATTTCAAGAAAATTTAGCAGGTTCTTGGAATAGGAACTCAGGAATGTAGATCAAAGAAACCCTTTTATAAGATTGGCACACATGGGTGGAGTTAAGTCATGTTGTTTAGAGAGAGGAAAGGATGATATAGAACCCAAAAGTAGAGGTTAACATAAATTTTGGGGCTGTTGTAACAGAGAGACCCAAAGTAATAGTGGCTTAAATAAAAGAAAAGTTTACTTCTATCTCATGTGTAAGTCTGAGTCAGTGGTCCAAAGATAGTATGAAGGCTTCAAAGTCATCAAGGCCCATGCTGTTTGTCTTATGTTACCTTAAACACATGGTTTCCATCTTTCACCCAAGACAATGCCTGCAGCTTCCCCATCCCATCAACACTGCAAACTATAGGCAGTGGTTCTCTCGCTCAAGAGAACCATATTTTCATTTTAAGAGTGTGACCCGAAATTGCACACTCATTTCTTCTCACATGCCATTGATCAGAACTTAGTTACACACCCACACCAACATGCAAAGGAAATTATAGATGTAGTCTTTGGACAGCCATTCTATTAGAAAAGTCCAGTTATGAAATCCTGATGTTGTGTCAAACCATGATGTCTTAAAGGAGGTAGAACAGGGCCTGGCTTGATTCTGTATTTCTGTAGGTCTGTAGGAGAACCAACTGATCTGTACTAAGACTTTGGACTCTACCAAACTTCCTGAACTGTTTTTTGGTTTTTTTTTTTAATTTCCTGCTCCCCCATCCCAACTGAAGTACATCCTTAGCCATTTCTGAATCTTCTGAATAGACTGTTTTGACTCGGTCACTGATGTCCAAGTTTTGCCCTTTCTGCTACCAAAAGCTTTGGTGATGAGCATCTCCTTAAAAGTCTCTGAAAGAACTAAAAGCTTTAGCTTTTAAGTTGGCTTAAGTTGCATTTATAGGCAACTAACCTACTTCTATCTCCTGTCTATTATGCAAATTTTGATATTGGTGTATCTGATAATTACACAAGTGGAGCTCATAACAACAGTGCTGTTCAGCCAACAGTGGTTGTACAACTATCAGTTTTAAGACACGTTCCAATTACAGGGATGTTAAAATGGGGGCAGAAGAGAATGCATATCTTAGAATTGATGAAATACTATTTCTATTTGGTTCATCAATGGTACTCAAGGGGATGCTTTGGTACTTGCAAGTAGTTCAAATCTCTTAATTTAAAGAGCTCCCCTCCTACTCTCTATGCACATAGCCCACCGCAGATTTCCTCAAGGCTCAGAAAACCTTCTTTTCATAAGTATTTCAAAGATACTCTGCATTAGATGAATCTCAGTAGAATTTCTCCCAAATTCCCAATTAGCAAGTCTGACAGCAAGGTTTCTGCTCATCCCAGCTGCTACTCTTTGAGAGTTGCTACAATTGTGACTTGCAGGCCTCTGAGACAGACTCATGGGAAGGTGAAGGGGGAGCAATTTATCCACCACAAGGTTTGAAATAAGGCAGTTTGGAAAGAGACAGTGGTAAAAACAAACCACTGAATGACCCACTGCAAGGCTTCCAGCCCCTCCTGGGAGCTCAGTGCTGGGTAGAGAGTAGCAGACCATGCAGATGCTGTAAATGGCATGGCAGCTCTCAGAAATCTATTAGATGAAGCAGGTCACTGGCAGGTGTAATTGGCCTTTTGTAAAGCTGCGGGAGTAGCAAATGAACATCAGATAAGTGACACAGAAGTAACAGAAACTTCCATAGAAGCTTTGGTGTAGTTCAAAGAGGGAACGTGGGATGGTGGGGAAAATGCTAGATTTGGAGCCAGAATAGGCATTCAGTAAATCAAGTCCATTAACGTTATTCGATGTTATGGTGTGGAAATCTCAAGGTGTACAAATGCAGCTCTAGGCCCTGCAGGTGTGAGGAGACTCTAGCACCCTAATTCCTTGAAATCTAGGAATTGTCTTTGACCATCAAAAATGATGAGTTAGTGTAAGTTTTGGGGTTTTTTTGTTTTTGTTTTTGTTTTTTGGGGTTTTTTTGTTTTTGGTTTCCAAAGAGACCATCAATGTAAAGGTTAAATTAAGGAGAAATAATTACTCATTCAATCAATATTTATCAAGTGCCTGTTAAATGCTAGGTACTAGACTAGGTTTTGCAGATTGAACAAACATGAGCAAGATAAGAAAGATGCCCAGCGGCTGGGGAGGCTGAGACAGGAGGATCGCAAATTCAAAGCCAGCCTCAGCAACCGCGAGGCGCCAAGCAACTCAGTGAGACCCTGTCTCTAAATAAAATACAAAATAGGGCTGGAGATGGGGCTCAGTGGTCAAGTACCCCTAAGATCAATCCCAGGTACCAAAAAAAAAAGAAAGAGAGAGAGAGATAGAAAGATGATGTAAATGGTATGAGAAAACCAGTGTTAAGAGTTCAGGAGAGGGGGCTGGGATTGTAGCTCAGCGGTAGAACGCTTGCCTTGCATGCGTGGGGCCCTGGGTTTGATCCTCAGCACCACATACAAAGCAATAAAAAAAATAAAGACATTGTGTCCATCTACAACTAAAAAAATATTTAAGAAAAAAAAAAAAGAGTTCAGGAGAGAGCGATACTTGTGCCAGCTAACCAAGGCAGAGTAAATTTGTATGGGCGGAGAAGTTAGTTGCTGGAATCTAAAGCATAGCTAGACTTTTGATTTAAGAAAATTCTGCACATGTAAAGGCCTGGAAAAAATACAGAATAAGTATGTGAGATTGTTGATTGGAATTTGAAATAGTAAGGATGAAGCATGGAAATGTTAGGCCTGGGCCACACTGTGGCAAACCTTTACTTCTAGGCAGCCTACCTTTCTTGAGAGAGAGGACTGGCATGGGTTTGGGGCCAGGGGAGTGACATCAGGCGGTATTTGGGAAGAATTAATCTGGCAGCAGCGTATAGGAACTGTGGTCACCCATGTGTGCAAATGCCACATTAGACAAAATCACTATGCAGAATGGACTTTTTTCTTCTTTTCTATTTGCTTGTTTTTCCCTGTAGCACGATGCTCTGAATTGTACTTCATGGCAGATTGGATTGCCTGGGAACTACAGAGAGAGCTAGTACTCTGCCTTGGGCCTTCTTAGGAAGATGTACACCAGGGTGAATCTTTCTTGTCACTTCACCAAGAGGTTTGGGGTCTGCCTGACAGGAAAGAAACTGTCTGCCTGGGTTGCTAATCTCCTGGGGAAAGATGAATAATAAGGCAGTGGAGCTTCAGGTCTGCTGTGGCCAAAGGCAGTAATTCTGCCTCATTACCACTTCAATAGGCTAGTCAACAAAAATTAGCATGGCTTGCCCTCCTCTGGATGTCATCTGTTCCACTTTGTTCTTGTGTCTCACACAGCAAAAGAATCCAAAGAGAAGAATGATTAACTGGCAAGCAGAACTGAGGGGTCTTTCCTGGTTAAAACAAGATAATACCTCTCCTTTGAGATATACTTGATTGCAGTCACAAATATTTCTAAACACTCACTGTGTGTAAACAATCTTTAAGGGCAGAAAGAATCTAAGAGAACTTCACTGCTCTCAAGATTAAGGCTTAATTTAGGCAAATAATGAGTGCCCAAACAATAACCATCTCAGACAAATTACCATGGGTTACACCTTGTGAGGCTTTAGAGTCCAGAGGATCAAGACTTCACTTTTTGGTGAGGCTCAATATGAAAGCAGAAAGAATATAAAGGAGATAAAATTTTGACGACTTGTAGGAGGCAATGTAATAGACTTTATAGTCTGAATGACCTGGACACAGCTTTACCACTAACATTGCTACTAGGGATGTGCACCTGGCAAATTATTTAATTTTTCTGGCCTGCATCTACAAAATAGGGTTAACAAATCCCTGTTTTATAGGATTCATGTGAGCATTCAAAGAAATAGCCCACATAAGGTGCTTACTTAACAAAGTACATGGCAGGTAGTAAATACTAAACACCAATAGTTGCAGTTTTATTTTGTTATTGTTAAATAAAGTTCTAGAAACAAGAGCAAATTATTTCACAAACTAGAATTACAGATATATCAACTACTTAAGTAGTTCTTGAAAGTCCTGAGGGCTACAGATGATCCTGGAGGTTCAAATGCTGATGGATCACCTGAAACCAATGGGATATGACCGTTTGAGGTTGTCCTCTGTTTATTAGAAATTGCCCCCACTCAACAGCTATATAACTTTGGGGCCTCTCTCTCTCTTTTTCTCTCTCACATCCCCCCAACACACACATACAGAGTCTCTCAGGGCTTCAATTACACATCTCATAAAATGAGGGGAAATAAGCCCTAATATTTGGGTCAAGATCTGTCGTATCTGTAACGACCCAAACTCTTTATTTGATAGATGAGATTGTTGTAAGTCAAATAATTTAAGCAATTAGCCTGTGAACTCCTGACTCCTCATTCAGTTTTTCCTTTGTTGTTAACTTTAGGAGCCACGATTAAGGGGCTGTCTTCATCTAGCCAAAGGGAGCAGCCACAAACTCCTAATAAGCAGATTGAAAGCAGATTTTAAATAATAAAATTTTAAAGGCAGTCCTCAGCTCTAATCAGATACCAGAGCAGCGTACTGTGGAAAATCAGATATTCTCAGAGGAAACAAACAAACAGCAGCATCTGGGATATTTTATTTCTCCCTCCAGTGATATTTTATCAGTAAGGAATCTATAAACCCATAGAGGCCAGGTGACTTGTTTAGAGTCACACCGCTAAGAAGTTGCAAAGCCACACTTTGGACACAGATCTTCTGCTTCCTAACAAGAATTCCTGTCACTACATAGTTTCAGAACAGCTTCTGGAAACAGGAACAAGCTGGTACCTGGACATTTCATTGCCTTAGCAACAGTATGTCAAATTCATGAGTCATCAGGTAAGCCCAGCCCTTACAGCATCTCTGTTTTTAAGTTTTAGGGGAAAGTTTGTCAAGGACACACACCCAGCTCACCCCAAAGTACTTACTTAAAAGGAAGAGAACCCAGAAAATGCAAGCATGTACTTGGACCCATGCATTCGTGCTGTCACATTAATCTGGCTGTTGATTCAAGTGGCTAAAATCATGGTTCATAAATCAGTTTCCATCAAGTTTAAAACTAAAAACTTGATCTGTGGGAATGCCGTGTGATTCTGGGGTGGAGACTGAATTTTACTCACCTCAAAATAACTCCTGGTGTTTGCCTTCAAGACTCATTGATTTGTCATCTCTTGCACTGTGGCATTTTGGATTTGTCACACTTAGCAAAGTAATTTTGTTTCCTATAGGCTTTAGTTCATTTTGTAGAAACCAGAGAATAGTTGTGTGTTTGACAGTATAAATGCATTCCTTCAGAATTTTAGTCAGTATATTCCAAAGGGTATGGATTTATTTTTAGCTGTATGTCCCTGCCTGAAAGGTTTATGCCGTTAAACATTGATATCACTTGAAAAGTTGTGCCCAAGGCATATTGCTTTTCTCCTAGCTAGGAATTGAAATGTTTATGAAGCTTGCTGAAGATTTACCAGGTCACTGAAGTCAGAGTTTATATCTCTTATGTAGTGACTAAGAGAAATAGATTTTTGTATTCAGCTAACCATTCAATATTTATTGAGCTACTAATGTGTGCATTTCTATATTCTGGATAATGTCAAATGGTGATGTTAAATTATACAAGATACACTTCAACTGTTCCAGTTCCATTTTAACATATTATTACCTAGTACTTACAGAAGGATCACAGTAATAAGATTCAGCCCCTGCCTTCAGGTTGTAAACAGTCTAGCAAAGGGAACAAACTCAAAAACCATTTCCAAATATGTTAATACAGTATGGTGAATTCTGATAAAGAAAAAACACAAGATATATTCTAAAAGCTCAGAAGCAAAGATTTACCTGCACCTGAGAATATTAGATGGGGCCTCCTACAGGAGGTAAACCTAGAGCTGGCATTTTGGCAAGGATAGTCTTTTGCATATGAAAAAGAAGGGAAGTGCTGTGTCCCAGTCAAAGGGAGCAAGATTACTTCCAGAAATTAAGTATTGCTGGAACCATGAAGAACGAAATGTATAGGACCCTGATCCTTAAAGACCAGAATCCTTTCCCCTTGCTGAGGCATTCACCCCTACCCTCCCCAAGTTCACTATCAACCGGACTGTGCAATGCAGGTGTACATGTTATATGATTCAAGGTAGTTATAGCTCTTAAGTTAACGGCCTCCACTGAACCCTACCTCTGAATATTCACACCCCTGTGCCATTCCCTCGCCTTGAATCTAGGCTGGCCCCATGATTCACTTTCACCAATGGAATGCAGTGGAAGTAATATGTTTTAGTTCTGTGACTGAGTCCCTCTCAGGGACTCCTAAGTACTCTGAGATACTATGTGAAGAAGCTCATTCGATCTGCAGAGACAGTGTGGAGACACAGGACACATGGAGAGGGAGAAAGAAGTGTAATGATCTAAATGTACTCCTTCAGCACCCCCAGCAAAGTACAACCACACCAGTGACCTCCAGCAAGACCAGCAGAAGAACTGCTTGGTGGAGCCTAGCAATTGATCAAATAAATTTGTTATGGCTTTTCTCCGCTTAATCTAATACCAGTTTATTTCAGCAGATTCACATATTGAATCTTCAGAGGGAAAGTCTGAGTTTCCCTACAAGAGCTAGCTATCATTTCAGTCATGTATACTTTATCTGTGAACAGAGAAATGGATTTTTTTCATGAAGTAGCCAATATATATGCACATCCAAAAATCTACAAAGGGATTGTGGATGGTAGTCCACTGGAGTGGAGACCTGAGGATGAATACAAGGGGACTGAAAGTCATCTAAACTGACACTGAGAATTAGTCATTTGTCTAGTTGGATTATCAGATGATGTTTTTATTTTCTACAGAGCCACCAAAAAGAAAAGAAAAAAGCATAAACTATATATTAAACCTTACTATCTGCCACTCCTTATCACAGATCTCAGGGCTTTGACCAATTTAAATATACGTTTTCTTCCATTGAACACTCAACCAAGAAAGATTTATTACTTGTTTATTTTACCGAAAAAGGAGATATATACATGCAAAATTTATTATGCAAATTCCCTGCACACCTGAAAGATCACCTAAGTGAAGAGTGGAGCCTGTTGGCATTACACTCAAATAGCTCCCTAAGGATGAGGTCTCTAGAAATTATAATACATTTATTCAACTTCTCCAGAAATAAGAAGCTTTCTTTAAAGGATTAAATCAATATCCATCATGATAGCTTGAATAATAACACAGCATGTTCCTTATTAATCATTTTCAAACACATCCACCTACTAGGGAGTTAAGAGTATTTACTCAGTGCTCATAAGATACTTGATGTATCTTCAGTTTCTAGGCATTTTTTCCCTACTAGGAAATGATATTTTTCAGAGACAGTCTGCCACTCTCGTGGACTGTGAATACTTATTCTGATTCCTGACCCTATTCTTGGATCAATAGCCTTTTCCTATTATATTTGGAGTAAAAGTCAAAATTCTTACAGTGACCTACATGACCCTAAATGACCTGTCCCCTAGCTACCTCTACCACTCAATTCCTGCCACCCTCCCTTCCCTTTTCTTGCTGTAATGACAAAAGTCCCCATATTGCTTTTCAGACACACCAAGTTTACCATGTCAGGGGCATTAGGCCACTGTTCCAACTGCCTGCAATGCTCTTTCCCCCAGGTAGTCCTCAGACTGAACTTGCCTTTAGATGTCTTCCCAAATGACACTTTATAGAGAGACTATCTCCTAAATTTCTTTATTGAGCATTATCCTTCAACTTTCAATGGATCACATATTCTTTTGGGAATCTGATGAAAGCTAAGAAATTTTAGAAAAATATATGATTACATACAAAATTTTGCATATTGATTGGGGGCTTCATTGGCCTCTTAAAGGCCCTTCCATATACTCTGTGGGAGTCCATAGATCCTAAATTAAAACCCTAATATATATTTTTTGAGGCTATTGCAAATGGGGTAGCTTTCCTAATTTCCCTTCCAGAGAATTCATCACTGATGTATAGAAATGCATTTTGTTTATGGATGTTGGTTTTATATCCTGCTACTTTGCTGAATTCATTTATTAGCTCTAGAAATTTTCAGTGTAATTTTTTGGATCTTTTAAATAGAGAATCATGCCTTCAGCAAATAGTGATAGTTTGAGTTCTTCTTTTCCTATTTGTATCCCTTTAATTTCTTTCATCTGTCTAATTGCTCTGGCCAGAGTTTCATGGACTATAGAGGTGGTAAAATAGGGCATCCCTGTCTTGTTCCAGTTTTTAGAGGGAATACCTTCAATTTTTCTCCATTTAGAATGATGTTCGCCTTGGGTTTAACATAGGTAGATTTTATAATGTTGAGGTATGTTCCTACTATCCCTAGTTTTTCTACTGTTTTGAACAAGAAGAGGTGCTGTATTTTGTCAAATGCTTTCTCAGCATCCATTGAGATAATCATATGATTCTTGTCTGTAAGTCTATTGATGTGATGAATTATGTTTATTGATTTCCATACATTGAACCAAACTTGCATCCCTGGGATGAACCCCACTTGATCATGGTGCACTATCTTTTTAACATGTTTTTGTAAATGATTTGTCAGAATTTTATTGAGAATTTTTGCATCTATGTTCATCAGGGATATTGGTCTGAAGTTTTCTTTCCTTGATGTGTCTCTGCCTGGTTTTGGTATCAGAGTGATGTTAGCCTCATAGAATGAGTTTAGAAGGGTTCCCTCCTTTTCTATTTCATGAAATAATTTGAGGAGTATTCATGTTAGTTCTCCTTTGAAGGACTTGTAGAACTTAGCTGAGAATCTGTGTGGTCCTGGGCTTTTTTTGGTTGGTAGGCTTTTGATGGCATCTTCTATTTCATTGCTTGATGTTGATCTGTTTAAATTGTGTATGGCCTCCTGATACATTTTGGATAGATCACATTTCTCTAGAAATTTGTCAATATCTTCAAGATATTCTATTTTATTTGAGTATAAATTTTCAAAATAGTTTCTAATTATCTTCTGTATTCCAGTAGTGTCCATTGTGATATTTCCTTTTTCATCACAAATTTTAGCAATTTGAGTTTTCCCTCTTTTTCTCTTTGTTAGCATGGCTAAGGGTTTATCAATTTTATTTATTTTTTCTACGAACCAATTTTTTGTTTTGTCAATTTATTTAACTGTTTCTTTTCTTTCAATTTCATTGAATTCAGCTCTGATTTTAATTATTTCCTGTCTTTTACTGCTTGTGATGTTGATTTGTTCTTTTACTAGAGCTTTGAGATATAATGTTAGGTAATTTATTTGTTGACTTTTTCTTCTTTTAATGAATGAGCTCAGTGCAATGAACTTTCCTCTTAGTACTCCTTTCATAGTGTCCCAGAGATTTTGATATGTTGTATGTGTTTACCTCTAAGAATTTTTTTATTTTCTCTCTAATTTCTTCTACTATCCAGTCATCACTCAATATCATATTATTTAGGTCTCTAGCTGTTGGATATCTTCTTTTTTGTGTGTGTTAAATCACTAACATTTAATATACAAGTTTTAGTAGTTTTTTTAAAATTTTTTTATTTAGGCTTACACGTTAACAGTGCAAGTTGATTCATTGTACATAGATAGAGGATAATATATCAATTCTCTAGTTGTAAGTTGTATAGAATCACAACATATATGCAGTCATACATAAAGTTAGGGTTATTATGACCATCATATTTCACCACCCTTGCTGTCCCCATGCCCCCTCCCCCCTTACACCCCTGTGCACAGAGATCCACCATTGTTCCCATGTTCTTCCCCACATTTTGGATCAGCATCCACTTATCAATGAGTACATTTGGCATTTGGTTTTCTGAGATTGACTTACTTCACTTAGCATGATATTCTCCAATTCCATCCATTTACCTGCAAATGCCATAATTTTATTCTCTCTTATTGCTGAGTAATATTCCATTGTGTATATATACCACAGTTTCTTTATCCAGTCATCTATCGAAGGACATCTTGGTTGGTTCCACAGTTTAGCTATTGTGAATTGAGCTGCTATAAACATTGAGGTGGCTGCAGCACTGTAGTATGCTGTTTCTAAGTCTTCTGGGTATAGACCTAGGAGTGGGATAGCAGGCTCAAATGGTGGTTCCATTCCAAGTTTTCTAAGGAATCTCCATACTACTTTCCAGATTGGTTGCACCAATTTGCAGTTCCACCAGCAATGTATGAGCGTGCCTTTTTCCCCACAACCTCGCCAACAGTTATTGTTGTTTGTATTATTGATAATTGCCATTCTGACTGGCGTGAGATGGAATCTTAGGGTAGTTTTGATTTGCATTTCTCTGATTGCTAAAGATGTTGAACATTTTTTCATATGTCTGTTGATGGATTGTATATCTTCTTCTGTGAAGTTTGTGTTTGGCTCTTTGGCCCATTTATTGATTGGGTTGTTAGTTTTTTTGGTGTTAAGTTTTTTGAGTTCTTTATATATCATGGAGATGAGTGCTCTATCAGATGTGTGTGTGGCAAAGATTTGTTCCCAGGATGCCGGCTCTCTGTTCACTTCATTGATTATTCTTTTGTTGAGAAGAAGCTTTTTGAATCCATCCCATTAGTTGATTCTTGATTTTACTTCTTGTGCTATAGGAGTCTTGTTAAGGAAGTATGGTCCTAATCTGACATGATGAAGATTTGGGCCTATTTTTTCTTCTATTAGGCATAGGGTTTTTGGTCTAATTCCTAGGTTCTTGATCCACTTTGAGTTGAATTTTGTGCATGGTGAGAGATAGAGGTTTAGTTTCATTTCTCTGCATATGGATTTCCAGTTTTCCCAGCACCATTTGTTGAACAGGCTGTCTTTTCTCCAGTGTACGTGTTTGGCTCCTTTATCTAGTATAAGGTAACTGTATGTACGTGGGTTCGTCTCTGTGTCTTCTATTCTGTACCATTGGTCTACGTGTCTATTTTGGTGCCAGTACCATGCCGTTTTTGTTACTATGGCTTTGTAGTATAATCTGAGGTCAGGTATTGTTATGCCTCCTGCTTCACTCTTCTTGCTAAGGATTACTTTGGCTATTCTGGGTCTTTTATTCTTCCAAATGAATTTCATGATTGCCTTTTTTATTTCTATAAGGAATGACCTTGGGATTTTTTTAAAAATTTTTTTAGTTGTAGATGGACACAACATCTTTTATTTTATTTATTTATTTTTATGTGGTGCTGAGGATCGAACCCAGTGCCTCACGCATGCGAGGCAAGCACTCTACACTGAGCCACAACCCCAGCCTCGACGTTGGGATTTTAATTGGGATTGCATTGATTCTATATATCGCTTTGGGAAGTATGGCCATTTTGACAATATTGATTCTGCCTATCCAGGAGCATGGGAGACTATTCCATCTTCTAAGGTCTGTCTTGTAGTTTGCATTGTAGAGGTCTTTCACCTCTTTTGTTAAATTGATTCCCAAGTATTTTTTTTTTTTTGAGGCTATTATGAATGGGATAGTTTTCCTAATTTCTCTTTCAGCGGGTTTATCACTGATGTATAGAAATGCAATTGATTTGTGGGTGTTGATTTTATATCCTGCTACTTTGCTGAATTCATTTATTAGTTCTAAAAGTGTTCTGGTCGAATTTTTTGGGTCCTCTAAGTATAGAATTATGTCGTCCGCAAATAATGATAGTTTGAGTTCTTCTTTTCCAATTCGTATCCCTTTAATTTCTTTTGTCTGTCTAATTGCTCTGGCTAGTGTTTCAAGGACTATGTTGAATAGCAGAGGTGAGAGAGGGCATCCCTGTCTAGTTTCCATTTTCAGAGGGAATGCTTCAAATTTTTCTCCATTTAGGATCATGTTGGCCTTGGGTTTAGCAAAGATAGCTTTTACAAAGTTGAGGTATGTTCCTTCTATCTCAAGTTTTTCTAGTGTTTTGAGCATAAAAGGGTGTTGTATTTTATCAAATGCCTTCTCTGCATCAATTGATAAAATCATATGATTCTTATCTTTAAGTCTATTGATGTAATGTATTACATTGATTGATTTCCGTATGTTGAACCAACCTTGCATCCCTGGGATGAACCCCACTTGGTCATGGTGTACTATTTTTTTGATATGTTTTTGTATGTGATTTGCCAGAATTTTATTGAGAATTTTTGCA